>JAOXJP010023799.1:0-17159 GCA_025762735.1 Platanus orientalis
CTAAGGAGAAAATTTATTTCTTTAGCTCGTGAACCCATGACTGTATCCACTGATCTTGTACAAAGGCCATGCTGTTGTTACTCCTCATCTCGAGTCCCAAATCTTTGTGGGAAGTTCTATTGTCATTAAGCTCATTTTTCAAGGAGTGAATGAGCTCAACTTGAGTTTTATTCCAATGCTGGGTACACTCACATGAGACCTCGGCCTTTGTACGTAAAAGTGTCTCAGCTTCTAAGGTAGCCTTGGTTTGGGCATGTGAAGCCCGCTCCTTGGCTAAATCTATCAGTACTTGTTCATACTCTACTTGAGTGTGAGAAGGCTCTGTATGTGATGAAGATGTTGATTCGATGCACAGCCTCTTGTTTGAATAAGTAGAGGTGCAGGAGTAGCAGGTTGTAGCAGAGGCTTATGTAGAAACCAATGTTCATATGTGAATGTCATGGCCTATGTTTTTGCGGATACTAGCTATGGATGTCCTGAGACTCTGGTGTGCGAGCTATCCCATAGACCGGTTAGTGTAAACCATGTATGATTGGATGTACGGTGATCAAGTTTGCATATATCTTCAAAGACCATGGGGAAGTTGAAGAGATCTTGCCTAAGTGCCAATTGCCAAAGAACGCATATGAGAACATAGGGGTACTCTGATGGACCCCTATGATGACTATGTATGTGCAGTCCTTGGTAGCAAGAAGCGGGTAGCGTGCTTTGTGACATATGACATGTTAAGTAATTTGTTCAGGAAGCATGACAACTAGTAGCTTCTGATAGCCCGATGTAGTTGCTTTGTTTAGAAAGGGTTGGCTTTTGACATGGATTTGTGTTGGAGTTAGATCTCGTGACACATAAGCTAGGAAAGATGCAAGGGATAGACAAATGTTCTCGTAACCAAGCTTATCAGAAAGATGGGCAACCATATAAACGACCTTTGAGATGTCGGGCACAATGTGAGAGACTAGAGATAGTCTCTAAATTGATCATAGGTGTAAGTGTCTTCTTCTGTAGGTGTTGATCTAAAATATCGAGTAAGATGCCATTGATGTGATGACGGCTATGTGATAGCAAGAGCTGTCTTAAGAGAACTAAAGTGAATGCTTTGAACTTGATGGGATTGTCAAAGTCACTGACT
This sequence comes from Platanus orientalis, assembly GCA_025762735.1. Lineage (NCBI taxonomy): Eukaryota > Viridiplantae > Streptophyta > Magnoliopsida > Proteales > Platanaceae > Platanus > Platanus orientalis. Next base: position 1,130 of record JAOXJP010023799.1, read on the forward strand.
TTCTTCTAACTTTTTTTCCAATGAAAGGTCAAAAGGGTAGTGCAAATATTTTCCTATAGCTTCCTTAGGCAGGAAGACTTTGAAGATGTCTAGTACATGAAAGCCTTTGAGGTAGCTAGGCTTATGAGTCGGGATTATGGCATTGATGCCGAGACAATGTTCCCAATCTAAGAAGGATTCGAGCTCCTCAATAGTGGGTGTAAGCTCTTATTCCCCGAAGCGGAAAACCATAGATGTCGGATCCCAAAAGGAAATGGTTGCCTCTATCAGTGGTCAATCCAGGTTGGTTTGGGCTAAGGCTAATGTTGCCCCTAGCTAGCTTTGACTTTTTCAAACTTCCCGTTCTTCGAGGGGAAGGGAAATTAGGATATTTGTGAAGTTTGTAGAGATGGTAGAGTATGCATCCAATTGTATTGGTCTATGAGCCATGTTTGTAAGCACAAGCATGAACACAGGGTTAGAAATGTCATTTTATAGCTGAAAATAACATTCTGTAGAAATTAAGCCTAATGCCCATCTTTTGTCTCAAAGCTTGATTTTAATTTAATTAAAAATCAAGCGTTGAGAGCATGATCAGGCGTTGGAAGCAGTTACAACTATAAATGAACCGCGGTTGGGTTTTTTGTCTTTTTGTGTTTCAAGTTGCTATTTTCGGTTACAAACGAGAGGAGAGGTCCCCACATCCTTATTCTTTCTTTCCTTTTCAATTTTCAACCAAAATCATCTCTTTTTTTATGATAATAAATCAAGGAGGATTAATCCGCCATTTCCCGCTTCTCTCGGCACAAGAGAAAGCTTTATGGAAGCACCCTGTTGCGGATGTGGTGGATTTTTTTATTTTCTCATTGAGTTTATTCCATCTTTTTGTGAATTTTTCTTTTTCTTTGAAGGTTTTGCTTTTGATTTGATGTTTTGGTTTGTCTTTGCATTTTCCTTTAGATTACATTGTATTTTTAGTTTTTAAATCATTTGAATATAATTATATTGTTTTAATTTTGATTTAGGAATGATTTAGAATAGGTTTTTACAATTTTTTTTGGTGATTTTTGAGTTTTCCAACGCCTAAAAATCACTGCCCTAAATTACAAGTGTAACGCCTGATTTTTCTTTGTTTTAAAAAACAAGCGTTGAAAAATTAGGCGTTGACCTGAAAATCAGGCGTTGTCCAAAATATAGGTGTCAGCCTAAAAATCAGGCATTAGGCCTAAGAGACAGATTTGTCATTTTTTATTTTTTTGCCTCTTTTTTATTTGTTTTTTATTTTTTTTTCTTCTCTTCAACATTGTTCTAACATATTTTAACACATTTTCCTTTGTAGGCTAGGGGGAGAGTAGAGCGCCACGGCTCTTGGTTCGGGGTCCTAGGCTTATGGAAATGGATGTGCTCCAACTTCCAGGATCCGGTGAAGGCCATGGGCTTTGGCCATTTTTTGAGCTTGCCAATGCAGCAGGCAGATAGGGCGCTTCTGATGGCCCTTGTTGAGAGGTGGTCCCCCATCACAAGCACTTTTTATCTCTTGATGAGGGAGATCGGAGTGCCCCCATTGATTTCTTCATGATGACGAGGCTATCCATGGATGGCACACTTCCACCGAGTTCGAATGACTTTGACCCAACATTAGTGGCTCGGTGTATAGGGCCGCAACCTATGGCGTACTACAAGGGCACAAAGGATGTTCTTCCCTCTTGGTTCAAGAACGACTACATCTGGGCCACCAACCAGAGCTTGTTAGTAGAGATTGCTTACTCGATCCTAGCTTTCCTGATATATATGCTGACCCGCTCCATCTTTTGCGGGAAGAGCGACAGGGTGTACTTCTACTTGTTACCAGCATTTCGTGGCTACACGGAGCTAGGGTAGGTCCGCCCTTGGGTGGATGTACACCAATTTGAGTGAGATTTCTTCTAGGCAAAGCCCTCATGCCTTCTTGGGACTATGCTTTCAATGGGAGGTATGATTTATTATTATTTTTTTAATTTATGTCTTTTATTTCATTTGCTTTCTTTAAAATTTTCCTTTTGATAGCACTGATTCTTTCTTCTACAGGTGTGGTGCTATGAGCACTTCCCTTCCTTGGCTCCTAGGTGGAGGGGCAATGAGACATTTCCCTTCCCTTGCGTTGTAAGGTGGAAGGTGGGCCCAGAAATCCATCTCGACCTTCCGATGTGAGTTAGATATTCTGATAGCCGACTAAGTAAGTACACAATACTTTAGTTTAATTGATTTTATTTTTTCTTGTAAATCATTATTTAACTTCTATTGTGTCTTGTGCAGGTCAAGTGGTGCTTGTGGACCTGTTGGGCCTTGCGGGTAGAGGATACTTTGGACCAGACCTCAGCTTGGGGTTGGTCTCGTCAGAGGGTCGTGTTGGTGGCCCTTAGTGAGGTTACCATGTACCTTAGGGAGAGATGCTCGCTCTAGGTGGGGGTAGGAGTAGAGAACTTTGTGGTTCCACACTTGCCTCCACAAGTGTTCGACACTGAGGGAGAGACTAGGAGAGGGGAGACAGGCATTGAGGCCTCTGTGTTCCTAGACTGGACCAGGAATTATAGCAAGTGGTGGACCATTCAAACTTATGGGCCTTTAAACGGCCCCATTGAGGCCCAGGTGAGCTTTATTATATTTATGAAAACATTTGTTTATTTTATTTACTTTTCTTTCTTTTACTTTGAAAATCTTTGACTTGTTTGACTTTTAACAGGCAGTAGAGGCATAGCCTGTAGAGGAGCTGGCACCTCTTACCTGAAGAGGGAGGAAGAGGAGGGTTCCCCCACCTAAGCCTGACCTGATGGGCATGATACCTGAGGTAGTTCATATAGCTGACCTCGAGGGTGGGGTCACTGAGGATCCCTTACCAGAGGCCGAGCTCCCCGAGGGTTAGGTGCCCCTTGAGGGGATGACTTAGGTATGGTTTAATTTGTTTAAGTAATTAAATTTTAAAACTTATGCATTTTAATTCTTGACAAAGTTTTATATACTTATGCAGGTTTTCAGGGAGGTGTACCTCAGTGCCCTCCGGAAGTTGGCAAGGTGCTTTACCCTGGTGGGGTAAAAGCATTAGGCTCACTTGACTGAGGTCACGGCCTTAAAGGTGAGTCATGAAGCAAAGGCAGAGGAGGTAAAGACATAGGACTATTTGGTTTTCTTTTAAGGAGGTTCTAACATGTGTATTTTGTTTTATATTCGCAAAGACAGATCCCCGTTCCAGGGGATACAGGAGATGCTGCAAAGGACACTAAGATGCCTTCCACTGAGCCCGAGGCAGGTGGATCCACGGGCTTAGGACATGGTGGAGTTGAGCATGTTCCTCCTCCATAGATGGTTGAGGGGATAGGTCATACTACGAGGGGATTGACTTCCACTGTGCCCTCAGGAGATGCTGTTATTCGTTTCAGGGAAGGCCGAGTTACATGTGGATAAAGCAAGGGGTGAGGAAAGAAACATTCAAGGAGATGAGGGCTGACTTGCTAGCCAATCCTCCTGCAAAGGATGAAGGGGGAGAGGATTAGAGAGGATTTGATCTTTTTTTTGTTTATTTGATGATGTATTTAAACATTTTTTGGTTGATGGGTTGTATATATTAACCCTAGGTGACTTTAGACATGTTTTGAGGTTCCTTTTTATTTTGTTTACTTGAGATGATGTTGAACTTAGGTTGGTTAAATACTTTAGTTGCTTAGTGATGGATTTTATTCATTCATTTTCCTTGTTCTTTTATGGTTTGGTTTATTTGTTGTTCTACTTATGAGGTGTTTATGCCATCACACCGTCACATTATATATATTATCCAAAAGGGGTGAGATATTCAAATTTAAATAAGAAGGTAAATCCGGACCTAATTATTTAAAAATTAATTTTAACTAATTTTATAAAGTCGGACATGGATTCTTGGTTCCTTTTTTAATTAATCATGCAAGCAATCAATCAAAATCACAACAAATAAACCTAAAACTAGACCTCTAAACTATTGAGTGTATCCTAAATAACTCTAACATGAAAATGACTACAAATGCATGCTTTTTGAGATTTTAAAAGATGAGTGTACCAATTGAAACACCTCCCCGAAAAAGATTAGATCATAGAGTGGTAACTGGCCTGGGTAACTCGGAATGGTCACACTGACATAGTAGCAACTGCTCAGACGTTGTTCCCATCCTATCTGGTGATCCGATGTCACTCCATTGGTGGGCAATGACCTAAATAAGGGCTCATGAGAGTGATGTATTGGTGCAATGTCGTGTCCTCGGACTCATTTTGTGCAAAGTATAAAATAACAGAGATCTGTTGCATACAAGTTATTCAGATATGAATTTGATCCTACTAACTAATTCAAGCTGCCCTAAAGCTAAGTGAACATGTTTTCTATCATATGCATGGCAATTTGGAATGATTATTAAAGATAAAGTGTTATCCTAACTAACTAATGAAGTGATCTTAGTCTAATTCAAAGCGAGTAGACATGTGAGAAAGCAATGTAGACATGCGAGAAAGCAAGTAGACATGTGAGAAAGCATGTATTTGGCATAAATTAAAACTTGCACATATGGAGATTAAACATCTCCCTAGTGGAGTTGCCATTTTGTGGACATTGGGGCCCACTTTAGCTCGTGGTGTCACCAACCCCTCCTGTGCAAGGGTTGAGCTTTGCTTGGAGTTGTCACCAACTTGGGGTTTAATTGATAGAGTTGGACATCGGTTCTCCTCTTCAGGGAAGAGGAGAAGTCTAGACCCAGAGGTCTAGGAGTTTAACTCTTAAGACTGGTCTACTTTCCTGAGATTGAGGGTAAGTTGTTTGGTTGCATTTGGGGAAGGTGTTAGGTACCCCAAATACCTGCCTTTTTAGGGCGACTTCTCCTATTCATACAAGTCCTAGTCTATGTCAATGCTCATGCTTTGTGAATATTAAGTTGTGTGTTTGCTGTATTTTTCTCAAGGTTAATGCCTAATTTTATGTCAACGCCTGATTTTTCAATACCTGAATTTAATTTAGGGTGAAAATCAAGCGTTGGCTTTTGAAAAATCCAGAAGTTGTCCTTTACTGTCCTATTCAAGTTGTAGGAGCCCTCATGAGTTAAGCCTTTAGGGGGTGGTGGATGCCTCTAAATTGTTCTCTGATCAATCCCTTAGGGTTAGGTTTTAGCCCTAAAAGGAAGGGGAGAAAAAGAAAGAAGTTATTTTTTTTTGTCTTCCAGGCTTAACGGCTATTTTTCATCTTAACGCCTAATTTTTCAATGCTTGAAATTTAATTCAGGATAAAATTCAGGCATTGAGGGCTGATCAGATCAACATGTTTACAAAATCTTTTAAGGTGGTTTAGTGGGTCCCAGTGCTCTGTGAATCATGATTTGAGTTAAGGTAAGCCTCCTAGGGTTACACTGTGCAACCCTAGGGGTCATGGCTCTAGGTTAAGTGGAGATATGATCTCCCAAAGTAGGCCATTTGGTCATCTATTATAGGCTTAACGCCCATTTTTTGGTCTGACGCCTTAATTTATAATGCCTGAATTTAATTTAGGGGAAATTCAGGCGTTGGGTGCTAAAACTAGTAACCAACTTAGGATTTTGGGCCATAAAAGTGGGGCCCAGAGGGGTAAGGTTTTTCCTAGGTCTTTACACTAACCCTAGGGTGAACACACACTTAATTACTTTTTGAAAAACATTATTTTTAACCCTAGCCTAACGCCTAAAATTCATTCCAACGCCTAAATTTCCATCCAACGCCTGAAATTAAATTTAGGCATTAGGACAGAAATGAGGGCATATAGAGGTGCAAATGCACAGGCTTGAAGTTTGGAGGTTATGTTGGCCATGGGGTAGACCTGGAGAGGAATTTGGGCTCCCTGGGGTGGGTCCCAGATCTCAACGCTTGATTCTTCTCCTGACTCCTATTTGTTCAGCGCCTGATTTTTAATTCCTTAAGAATCAGGCGTTAGCTTTCTCAATTTTGAAGCCCTTAGGGTCTTAAAAAAATTATGAAATTATGCATGCTAGCAGGCAACATATATATGAACAACATATAAAAATTTGGGCCTCAGATTGTGCATACAAAATTCAAACTAAAAATCATAAATATTTCACTAAATCAGGTCTCAAAAGACCTAGTTTTTTGGGTCTATTTGGGGGGCCATCTCAAGGCCTTCCACAACTCCTAAAATCATGAAATTAAATACAGCATCTAGTATGTATGTCTAGTTTAACATAGTCAAATTTGGACTCAAGCAGCCCTTAAAAAAAATTCACAAGAAAATCAGCAATAAAACATGTTCAAAATAGAAGCAAGTAGAGGCTGTTGAACCTCTACTATGTAACCTGAATTGGAGAAGTGCTTACACATGAATTGGACAACATAACAATATACCAAATTGACATATGATCATAGGGTAAGAAGCTAGACTAGAGTTTAGGCTTACCTTCGGTTCAAGTGACCTAGGGTTTGCAAGTTCTCCTCTTTTTCTTTTTCTTCTTCATCTTTTCTCTTAGGGATTTTAAGGTTTTTCTTTTCCAACCTAGGGCTGCACGAATTTGGGGCTATGTATAGCGCTAAATTGGTGCAATGGATGGTTGGGATTGATCTTAGGGATAGTGAGGTGGAGGGTTAAGATGATGTCTATCCAAAATGAGGTGGGGAGCTAGGATGTGTTAAGCTAAAAATGAGGTGGAGGGATGAGATGTGTTTAGCTGAAATGAGGTGGAGGGATGAGATGTGTTCAACTAAAATGAGGTGGAGGTTGGAGATTGACTTGTGCTTGTTAGCATGGATTGATGAGGTGGAAGAGGAGCATGGGAGATGCCATTAAGTGAATTTCTATTGGTTGAAAACTTCAAGGGCAGGGCATCAAGATGCTAATTGGGAGGATATGGGGGGTACCCTAGGGATTTAAATTTCAGCCCATTGATCCAAAGGTGAGGGATAAGGGTGCATGGCAAGAGATTCCAATCCAAGGGCTTTCACAAGTCATTAAGACATTAAATGCCATTAATGAGCTAAGTTGAAAAGCCTTAGCTCATTAATGGCCCAGTCAATGTCAATCTCAAAGGTCGTAGATGCTCTGATCGCTCTGGTCCAGTCAGAACCTAATTATGAAAAGGGTAAGGAGGTGAATTAGGGTTTTTTGACCTAAAAAGCTCTCATATGCATTCTGAAGGGGTAAGACAGTAAAATTGATTCGATAATCACCTAGGGATAGATGCCCTTAGGTCGAGGTGAGTCACAGCCTCTGACTTCACAGGATTATGGTACCTGAGTAAGAAATTGGGTCAAAAAACATTTTTTACGTGATTTGACAATACTGGATAGGGAATGCTACTGTTTTTTCTGTAAAATGCCGTCATGGGCCATATCTGGGAGATTTAAAGCTTGAGGAATCCTTAAGCTACATGAGTTGACAGATTGGTTGTCGAATTTCTAGGCAGTTGCCAAGAGAGTTTCAAAGCAGGGTTTTGGGAGAGATTGAGTTTTTATAGCTACCTGAAGCTGGGTGGAATTAAATTTCTGAACATTCTCTAAACTAGGAGTTTGTGAAATATTTTTTGAAGATAAGGGTGCAACTGAGAAAATGGGCCTAACTTTACTGCATTCTGAGTCTGGGGGAACTTTTAAGGGCATTATGTGTGCCAAATACGGATGAAAAGTGCTTTTTTTTGTTTGGGTAGAAATGATTGCTTGGGCCATAGATTTTCTATAATTTGGGGTGAATTTGATAGTCTTGGGGCTCTGAATTTACAGTGGGGTGGCCACTGACTAACTGAATTTTTGATTTTAGATGAACTCTCAGGAGTCAGTAGAGCACCTGATTTTTATACCTAATTTGTCGCACTTTTCGGGGTATTTAAAGGAATCTTGGTAGATAAGTTTTGCGAAAGTTCATGCTCCTTAGACAACTTTTTGAGGGCCTAGACACCAACTGATCCTAATTTGGAGGTCTGGAGAACATTCTAGCTTTATAAGCATAAAATGCGGTAAAATAGCTTTTTGACATTTTGGGGAAGATTTGAGGTTTCATTGAGGTTCGAGATTTCAAAATTCTCTTCTCAGACATGGAGATTTGAAGCTAAGGCCAAGGCAGAAGTATGGTGACTGACCTTTCTGGATTCAGAGATCAGATGAATCTCTAGGAGCTTTTGCAAGGGTCATTACTTGTTCAGGGTTGTCATAGATTAAGAAATTGGCTATTGTTGTTCTTGAGCAGTGTCTGATCTATGATGAGTCCCTTAGAGCAGGAAGAATCAGGGATGCATAGGATCTGAATTTACACCATTCAGATAATAGGAGAGGCTTCGGGGATCCTTTAAGGGTTCAGGGGTAAATGCTTTGAGGTGTAAAGGGTAAAATGATATTTTTTTGCCCACAGGTCGAAAAAAGTGAAAATGAGAATTCTTCGCCTGTGATGCTTCATGACAAGAAAACTTATGTAGGCAGGAGAAATTCAGTGATCTGGATGGTAGATAATGAGTATTAAACCTTTGTAGGCAAAAGAACAAAATGATAATTTTTTTATCTATGATGCTTTGCTAGAGAAAGGCTTACAAGAGGTGAAAAACGTACTGATGACATGGGTGGGGTTCTAAAATGTGGACCCTCAAAATCCTATTGATACTTTTATGAGATATTAGGGTTTGTCTTGAAACGGTGCATTTTGGGGTTGTAATAGGGTGTTTTGATTGGTTTATTTGTGATTGGAGTATCCGAGGAGACTTCTCTAGGAATGCCTAACCTCATAGAGTCTAGGGTTACTCTTCCTAAACCAAGGGTGCTTAGAGTCTTGATGCCTAAATGCTGTTATGTTGTCATTATGCTATCACATGACCTGAGATAAAATTTGGGTGTTGACAATAACAAATATATGTTTTGTTATGTTCCATTATGTTCTAGCTATGATATGAAATGTGATCTGATCTGTTCTGTTCTATAAATGTAAAGGTGTATGTTATCACTAATTTTTGTTTTATATATGAAACTGTAATTTTCATTAAATGTTTAGTAATGTATAAGATTGATTTATGAACTGTTATAAATACTAAATTGTAAATGGAAAAATATTTGTCTAGTTTCTGAAATTGTGTTAAGACTTAATCCACAGTTTTCATAGTTTATTGTTTTCTTTCTAAGTTTGTCAAACTTAAATCAATCTGACACCACAGATGACAACAAAATCACAGAGTAGTGGTTCCAAATAGAGACAGTTAGAGACCAGACACTTGTTTATTTCAAGTATTTGGATTAGAGACTTTATTTCTTTCAATTTGAATTTCAAGGAATGTAAGAAGTTAGAGATTTTTTTATTAGACTTTATTTCAATTTTGTTTAGTTATTTTAGTTTAAATTTCAAGGAATGTAATAAGTTGTGGATTTTTAGTATTTAATTTCAGTTGATGGATTTGATTATGTCAAACTATTTATTTAAATTGAATGAGAATGTTAGGCATTGTTTATGGATTATTCACATGATTATGGTTCATGAGTTATGAGATTTTATACAGGTCAAACTTATGGGAATGTGATTAATTATGCGATCATTGGAAATTGAATGATGTATTATTCCGCTATGTATGATGTAAAGAAAGTGAAAAATTTATACAAGTAAAAAATGAATGAATGATTGAAAATTAAAATTATGTACTAATGTCACATGCCGAAATTCATAGCCCTATTGGTATGGGTTTCGGGGTTCGACAAGAATATTTTGATTTGTACTTTTTGTTGATGGCTATTTTAGCCATCTTCTTTTAGAGTGAAAGATTATTCTTGTGATGGGTGAGTGAGTCCCTAGCGTTTTGTGTGAGAGAATCTCCAAGCCTTCTTGTACTCCTTGTTTGTTCTTCCATAATTTTTAATTTACAATATTAAGCTTTCTTTTTAAGTTGTTTTCAACCTAGGTTACAATAGGGTGAGCCTTTAAAGGTGCATTTCATGACCGAACAAAAGATATTGAGCCGTTTGGCCAAAGGGCTCATCCCTTGTTTTGAGAGTTAACTGACATATTTTTAAGTAGTCTTCATATTTACCCAAGACTCAGATTGCGCAAAGGATCTTCTCCTTGCCTATGACCTGTTAAGGTCCTATATAATAGGTGAGAGGAGATGATTGGCGGGAAAAAGTGAATTGCATTTTTCAAAAATTGCAATTCACTTTTTCCCTCAAATAGTGTCCTGCCACCTATTAGACAAGACCTTAGCAAGTCATAAGTGGCAGGAAAGGATCCGGTCTACTCAGATTGACACAAACTCAAGCACAAGGACTACCAGAAAATACTGGTTGCGATACATCTACTATCAATATAATTCCTAATGCATCTTTCACGCTAAGAATAAGGTATCATTTACTAAAATAATATTAATTAACATTAAGGAATAAAATTTCAAAAATTAGAAAAAGAAATATAAATATTTTCAATCAAAATAACAAAAATATCAATTTGAGCATGCTACATGGATAAGACCATCTTATTAAAACAAAGACAGATAAAGAAAGAAAAAGAAGGCATAGATAAAGAACCTCAAATCTTATACAACACAATAAGCAAACAAATGGACTTCGCCACTACACCCACTATTACCATGTCTTGGGTGTTCCATCTATGCAATTAGGCCTCACCAATCAACAATTGTTCCAATGTAATTTTGCGGAATGGATCTGAAAGTGGTGGCTTGAGAGTTGATAGTTTCTGAGACACAATTTTCATGGTAGGCCGACAACCTGGATTAACATGCAAGCATGCAACTGCTAGCTTCATAATAAATACAACTTCTTTAGCGACTTGAAGCATAGGAGGGGAAAGGCGTTGGTCCAACACATCCCTTAGCATCATGGACTGCAAAATTGATGGTGATGACAATGATGGTGGAAACAATGAAGATGATAAAGAAGAAATGAGTTCGCCTGGATGCCTTCCCATTATCACTTCTATTGTTATCACCCCAAAGCTATACACGTCACATTTTTCAGTCACCTTCATCGTGTAAGCATACTCTGTAAGAAAGAAATTTTACAGTCATCTCAGCTTCTTCTTCTTCTTTTTATGATAGTTAAATACTATATTGCACCATTCAGATCCCTTTATTGTAGGGTATGTTATTTGACAATAAATTGGATAACATGGGCAATTATCCGATTCCAAGTAATTAAGATAAAGCTTTGTTTAGTTATTGAGTTTAGGAAATTAATATCTACAAGACTTTCACAACATAATCGGTAAACTGGTTAAGTGAAGCTATAGGAAATGTTAGGTCTATGCGCAAACTTTAATCCTAAAAATTTAAACTATTACCATAAACAACAAAATCTATGTAAAGTTTTTTTTTTTTAAGGAAAGAAATTGTGTAAGAGAATTTAATAGAAAAGGGGGTTTTTAATCATCTATGATAAATAAAGTTCGATCATATAAGAACTATATTGTACAAAGAAACAAAGTATTAAGTTTATATGGTAAAAAACTATAATTTAAATAATTACAAGAGTATTAGTTACAGTTATAATTTTCTCTAAATTAGAAAAGTAATGAAATTTATTACCTGGAGCAACATATCCGTATGTGCCAGCAAGAGTAGTCCAATTAGATGAATCGGGCTTTAGAAGTCTAGCAATGCCAAAGTCAGAGACACGAGCCTCAAATTCTGAATCCAACAAAACATTGTTGCTTGATATGTCACGATGAACAATGGGTGGAGAGCAATCATGATGCATGTATGATAAAGCATTGGCTACAGCTTTAATAACATTTATGCGCTTGATCCAATTCAACTCAATTGCTTGATCAATGTTGCCTAGGACTTTAGCCAAGCTTCCCCTCTCCAAGTACTCGTAAACCAAAAACGAGTGTCGCACATGTGAACAAAAACCATAAAGTTTTACTATGTTCCGATGTCGCATTTCTGTTAATGCACGAATCTCATTGCTAAAGGTTTTAAGGTCAGCCATCTCTCCATCTTCTAATTGTTGGTAAGATTTCTTCACAGCTACTACTTGACCAGTTGATAACTCTGCTCTATAGACACTTCCATATCCTCCCATCCCAATGCAATGTCTGGCATCAAAATCTTCTGTTGCTTCAATGATGTCTTCATAAACTATTCTTCCATCATAATTCCATATTGAAAATAAGTTTTCATTATGTGTTGTTTCTTGTTGCTCTATCTCAATGTTACTCACCTTTTGACGAAAAGTAAAAGCAACTCCAATCAATGCTAATAGAAGGAATGGCATACCCAAAAGAGAAAATAGGATACTAATCATCATGACTTTGTGGCCCTTTTTGGTATTATGTTTTTTCGACATAGAAGAGTTGCAAGGTTGCAAAGCACTTGCATTGCCACACAGTGCTTTGTTGTTTGTCAAAGCTTCTATTGGAGCATCTTGAAAGGCTATGTTGCTTGGAATGGGACCCTCTAACTCATTATAAGATATATCAATAAGTGTCAAACTGGACATTCCATTGAATGAGGAAGGAATGGAACCAGAGAGCATGTTGTGAGAGAGATTTAGCTTTTCCAGGTTTTTCAATTTCCCGAATGTCGCTGGTATCTTTCCGCTGAGCATGTTCTGACTAAGATCCAATAGGGGTTGGAGGTTTACTAGATTACCAATTTCAACAGGAATGCTTTCATTGAATTTGTTGTAACTCAAATTCAAGGACAACAGTTTGAAGCAGCCCCCTATTTGCTTGGGTATTGGTCCACTCAGATTGTTGGTGGATAAGTCAAGAATGTATAACTCAGACAGCATTCCAAGCTCCAAGGGCAACCTACCAGAAAGTTGGTTACCGCTCAAATTCAAGTTCAACAAAAGAGTCAGCCTCCCCAGTTCCTTTGGAATCTCACCCACTAGACAATTTGCAGAAAGATCAAGTACACTGAGTTTTGTCAACTTTCCAAACTCATGTGGTATTTTTCCTGTAATCTTATTCCCAGACATTCGTAGGGCAGTCAAATGTTTGCACTCTGCCCAATTCTGTGAAAGCTCACCATAGAGTCTATTGTAACTCAAATCAATGTAATTTAGCTCTGGATACACACCAAAATCTTCCGATATATTTCCAATAAGTTGGTTGTTGTCAAGCCGTACTCTGTACAAGCTTGTGCAATTTCTCAAGCCTTTTGGGATAAAACCGGTAAAATGGTTGTTAATTGCTGTAAATATTTCAAGTGATTCACCCATGCATATTTGTTGTGGCAAACTGCCGGAGAAATTGTTAAAATCAAGGTTTAGTTGAACCAAATTTTCCAAATTTCCTATTTCTGGAGGGATGGAACCAGATATTTGATTTTGAAATAGGGCTAGGTAGGTCAGCTTGGTCATGTTTCCTATGGGAGAAGGGATGGAACCAGTTAGATTATTAGTGGCTATGTATAGCTTAACAAGGTTTTTCAATTTTGCTATTTCTACTGGAATGAAACCAGATAGTTGATTGTTGTAGAGGGAAAGAATGGTGAGGTCACTCAAATTACCTAAAGATGAAGGGATCGGACCTATGAGATTGTTGGCGTATAAATACAAAACCTTGAGAGATTTCAATTTTCCTAATGCTTGAGGAATGGGTCCAGATATTTGATTTTCAAACAAGCTCAAATAGGTCAGATGGATCAAGTGTTCTAATGTGGAAGGCATAGAACCAGTTAGATGGTTAAAGGACATGTCTAGCATAATGAGTTTTCTCAGTTTTCCTATTTCTAGAGGAATGGGACCAGAAAGTTCATTTTGGAAGAGGTATAGATAGCTTAGGTTGGTCAAGTTACTTAAAGATGCAGGGATTAATCCGGTGAGATTGTTGTACTGCAAACTAAGCTCCTTAAGAAACCCTAGTTTTCCTATTTCTGGAGGAATGGGTCCGGACAGTTGATTTTGGTAGAGGTATAGACTGCTTAGATTGCTCAGGTTACCTAAAGATGCAGGGATTGATCCAATGAGATTGTTGGAATACAGAGCCAGGTCAAAAAGAGATTCTAGTTTTCCTATTTCTGGAGGAATGGAACCAGAGAGTTCATTCTCATATAAGCCTAAAATACTAAGACCACTCAAATTACCTAAAGATGAGGGGATGGAACCGGTGAGGTTGTTGGAGGATAATGATAGTTGAGTAAGATCTTTTAGTTCTCCTATATGTGAAGGTATAGAACTGCTGAAATGATTTACATGGAGATACAAGATGCGAAGACTTGTAAGTAAACCGATTTCCACTGGGATGGCAGCAGATAGTTGATTGACGGACAGATCAAGGTATGCAAGTTTGGAAAGATTACCAATGTGGGAGGGAATAGTGCCAAAAAGTGTGTTGTTGTTAAGATCAAGACGAGTAAGTTTGGGAAATGAAGAAAAGCGGAAGGCATGAAGCGTACCTTGCAAATTCATACTATGTAGGTTTATCTGAGAAACTCTTCCCCTCTTGTTGCAAACAATCCCAACCCAACGACAAGGGTGTGAATGTGAAGAAGAGTTGGTGGCATTATTAGGAACACGGAGCGTCCATGAAGGGAGAAGAGAATGAGTTTGGTTGTGGAGGCTGGCTTTCCATATCATAAGAGCTTCAGCTTGTTCATTGGAAGATGCAGCAGTAGTACTGGCGGTAGTGGTAGAAGCGAAAGAGTAGGCAATGGTAGGAGAAACAAATAGAAAAGTGACGAGCATGACCAATAATAACAACACAAGGTGGGAGAGGGAGAGGGATTTCTCAAAGAGACTAGGTAAAGAGCGAGCCATCTCTCTCTGTGTTTGTGCTTGGGTTGTACTGCGTTGTTGATGATGGTCTATAGATAGGAGCTTTATACAACTTCTTTGAAAATGAGAACGTAGAAAGTAGGTTTAATTGACAAGTCAATCGTGTCTCTTACGACATATTTTTCTATGCCACCCTTACGACATAGATCAACCTATCTATTTTGATAGTGAATGGATAAAAAACGTTCACCTTAACAGATGCTAACCACTGCTCTTTATCAGGCAGTAAGCACATCAGTGCCGAAAAGTGAATATGCTCCCCCCAAAAAAGTGAAAATCACTTTTCAATGCTGATGTATCCGCCGCTGACTAGGTGTGTCAGTGAGCATTCGTTAAGAGAAGGGTCCAATGTCGTGTTAAGGAGGGATGAAATCGTATGCACCACGCCCCCTGATGAGACAGTGGGGGGGTGAGAATCAATTAACTTTTTGGAGGTTTTTGATTCCCCGTCCTGATGTCCCATCAGGGGGAGGGATGATCAGTTACGTGTGCTTTGTCGTGTTACAGGGTCTGAAATTGTGCCACACCCCCTGATGGGACATTCAGGAGGGGGAATAAAAAACCTCCAAAAAGTGAATTGATTCCCCCTCCAGTGTCCCATCAGGGGGGTGGCGTTGACGATTTCAGCCCTATGGAGGGATGATCAACGTATCTAGTCAATCATGTCTCTCACGACATATTTTTCTATGCCGCCCTTTGTCGTTTGTTCCCTGTTGGTTAAAGCCCAGGTATAGGAGAGGCTTTTGGTGGGTCAAGCTCTGGCTTTTCCATTACTACGAGTTTTCTTCCCCAAAGGACTGATTAAGTCTTTGTTTAATGTTGGGAGTTGATACTCGGGGTCAAGCTTCTTGGCGTTTTCTTAAATTTTTCTTCTTTGCCACAACATTGGTCAAAGATGACATTGATGCGATTTATTTGTAACTAAAATCAATCATTATCAAACCAACTAGCTGTCGGCAACCTTAATGCATTATGAGATAGGTTTTGTCTATGTGTTCTTATGTAATGTGGTTTATATGGAACCCAGATAGTTCACATCAACTCTAATCTGAATGGATAAATACCACTCCAGTCTCAGCTCACATATCTGATAAAGAGTGTATTAATAAATACACAGGTATCTATTTATTGTGTATTTATTGTAATACCCTCTATTGATCCATGTGTATTTACTCAAACACCCTTTGCCAGGGCACATGTCATGCACTGATTGGCAATGGAATGGTACCTGTCCATTCAGACTGGATCTCTCTCTCTCTCTCTCTCTCTCTCTCTCTCTCTCTCTCTATATATATATATATATATATATATATATATATAT
>JAOXJP010023809.1:0-17159 GCA_025762735.1 Platanus orientalis
CCTCCCCTTCTTTCATATTTTAAAATTTTTGTAATGCCCCCCCCCCCCCCCCGCCACTACAGGTTCACACATTCATTTGGATCGCTACTTAAGATTGAATGAATACCATGGACTTACTCTAGAGAAGACCTTACATGTGTGTTTTGCCTCACATTTGTCCTCTTTGTCTAAGGGACTACGAATATGAAAACCGCATCATGATTCATAGCTCTTTTGTTAGACCAATTTGTAATCATTTTCTTTAGCAAACATTATTGATATGGTTTATGCTTTGTAGTCTCTTGATCTTGTTAAGCAATGGAATTATACTCCTCTTAATGATTGTAGTAAGAAATTTTAGATGGGTATCATATATGGCATTTATTGGGGCATTTGGAAAAAATGGAATAGAAGTATTTTTTTTAGGATGTAAAATTTTCTCCTTTTGAGGTGGTCAATTCTATTTTTTATGAGGTAGTCTCATGGGCAGTTGCATCCAAGTTATTTGATGAGTTTCAGTTAATGATTTCACAAGGGATTGATATTCATGTATTATCTTTTTTTCTTTAGAATGTATTCCATATTTACATTCTAAGACCGCAGTTTTGTTACTTATACATTCCCCTTCTTTCTTTTCTTTTTCTTCTTTTTAATAAGGATCGTTATTCATCAAAATAAAAAAGAAAACACCCATGCATTTGGATGATGAAGCTTGTTCAATGGGAAAGATCCTTAAACAGAAATTGGAAATGCTACAAAATGGGTTTCATAAGAAACAAAAGGTCTTTTCATGGGAGAAATGGGTTTAATGCTACCTATGGTCCTAAGGTGTGAAGAGAAATTAGAATGTGTGTGTGCGTGTGTGAGAGAGAGAGAGAGAGAGAGGATGGTGGGGACATGAAGACAAATTAATTAGTTTTAAAATTATTATGGCTTACTATTGACAACACTTTTTTGGGATAGGGGTAAGCATTGTTTGGTAGTTAATCAGTAGGTTAATAAGGGTCCCAGGTCCCAGACTTTACCAACTTAGGAAACTGGCATTGGCAATAACATAACTGCTTGGCAACATCTTTTACCTTCATTAATGATATTGTTTATTTATTTATTTTATACAAATATTTTATATTGACAACACATACATTAATCAAATATGGTCTCATAAGAATCTACAAGTTCTCTCCAACGTCACATTATTTATCACTAATTCTTAAATCATTAATGAGAGAAAAGTTTGGAACCGTCCTCCCTACTTATGGCAGCCAATTCCAAGAAGGATCTGGCTCGATCCCCACCATGGAATATTGGTGGTTGCAAAGTTGGAGCGGCACCCAACATATTTTTCTGAGAACTGCTCATGTAATGGGCTTTACTGAGTAGTGCACACCTCATCATCTATTTCAGCGAAGATTTTTTATTTTTTTATTTTTGATATAAATCTATTTCAGTGAAGATGGTGATGACGTGTTCGCGCACCTCCTGCGACGTGTCCCGCTGTGACGGGTTTTTGAACTTATAGATTTGGCATGTAGAAGCCACGTCACACTTGAGGACTTAAATAGAGTCTAATTTAAAAGCATACACATCATCAATAAACTGCAGCAATCTTTTTGAATAAATGGAACATGGTCATAGTGAAGGCAGGCAGGATGGATTGCATCACCAAGCTGTGTAACTGGTCCCATCTCTACTATAATGGTTCACCAAAAATAACTAAGCACTCATGCAGATTATAGGAATTGTTTTATAGGTTAGCTTAGGAAACGTAAACCAAACCCTAACACCTATGCTTTTAAATCATTTGATCATCTACCCAACCTACTCTATTATCTATTTTATGTATGGGACATGCACATTTTATCACTCAATTTGAATTTCTTGTGTTTTGTCTGACAAATAATGTTATCACTTAAATGTTGTTCATTAGATAATCTTAATCTAACAAACCCAAAACCAAAGTACTATCAAGTATCCTACTTATATCTCTTGCTCCAATCAAACCAAGTGGGCCTTATAGGTGGTTCAACCATACCATATCTTCTTAAAATTTCTTAAAAAACAGATCATCAATCGCCAATAGAGTCATGTGTCAAGCCTATTGAGAGATGATCAAGTGTGGAGCACGGCGCACCCACGAACTTTTTTTATCGTTTAGATCGAGATCGCTGTAACTTGATGTACAGTCCTATGCTCATATCATATGTACTGAAATTCAAAAAATGGAGTGGGACCTAATCCTTCACAGCCGGTCGGTTGGAACCACACGATAAGCATCTGATTGGTCCTCATATATAAGAAAATCAATCTATGTGGATATAATTTAAAGTTCCTTCACAAATCATGAAAAATGAGGAATTATCAATATAATGAAGAGGGGATGATGATCTGACTTCATGAATGACATGAGATGATTCTGCATTAATTTGGGAGGTTGCCAACCAAACCCATTAAAGGGATATTGAAATATAAATATTCAATTTCTTCAGTCAAACACGTAATTTGAAAAGGACGAGAGGATGAGGGTGCTCAAGGCACAAATATAAGGCTTCACGAGTCACCATAAAATGGGCCCAACTTAGAAGATCTTCTTAGCCAAAGCCAACTTGATTTGATGATTCAAACCATCCAATCCAGGATTTCTCATTTTATTTTATTTTTTTCTTTTTTGATTGAATTAGAACAAGTTGATTGAATTCGTTTGGATCGTTGGATCGAGTGAACTTGATTTAGGATCCCTTTACTTGTGGACCACGTGTAACACTAAAATATGGAGGATTACCTCTTCCCATCCTCCTATATTTTGATGTGGCTATTGGCGTTGTTTAAAAAATAATCTACTCCAAATTTTATTCCCTAACTTGCAATCCAAGAGAGTTTAAGAGGAAAATAAATCCCTTTTACAAACTTGGATTCCAAGAGTTCATTGTGTATAAAAGCACCATCTCACAGGAAATATAGCTTTGCCATAGCTTATGATGCCGATGAATAATTGGTCATTAGATTAGATGATTATGATGTTAATTAACATCAGGCATCTCGTTGATTGGGTGATTATTGATTAGTAAATCTATATTTCTTTTATAGGCCATATAATGATCTATAAATGGTATATCTTATACGACCAGAGGCCCCCATTTAGCGGATCTTAAACTTAAGTGTGTTATTAGGGATCCCCCAAAGAAGCTTTTTTTAGGAGAACCCTAATCAAGCTTAATCATCCAATGTTTCCCATTCCAATTTCTCCATCGTTTTCTTTATTGTATGTGTTTCCCTTTAATTTCTGTTCACTATGGTTGGAATATAGAATATCTTATCATTGAATTCTTTTGGTTGAACCATAATTAGAAGGATGATGCCATGGTTTTACCAATGACTCTTAGAAAAGCTAATAAATTTATATATATATATAGTAAAGAAAACCAACTATAAAGCAACAATATAGGCCGGTATAACCGTTATAACAGTTAACTACAGTCAAGTTGAAATACATTGAAGAATCACTTGTTTAGTTTGAGGAAGACAAATCCTACATGGGACAAGTTTTTGGGTTAAAACTTAAAGCTCAATCCATTGAGCTAATCATTACTTTTTCTGTTGAGTATTAAAGTGAAAGAAGAAATGATGTGAGATTCTTAAAAGAAAATCTATAAGTCAGATCAGTTTTAGGTAGAGTTGGCAGTCAATTCTTGACCCAACCCACCAGCCTATCCACTTTCTTCCAAGAGTTTAGTTTCACATATTCTATCCTAGTTCATAATTATGGTCTGGTTCAGGTTGAAGTTGGACCACGTAGCCCTGAAACCCAACTCAACCATATCGAACCCGACATTAAACTCCAGCTAACTTGCCCCAACCTGTTTCTGATTTCATTTTTAACCTGGTTAACAAATGAGTTGGGTTCAGGCTAAGTGTTTCGGGCCTGACCCGATCCGACTTTTATAAAAAATAAAAAATAAAAAATTTCAAGTGGGTTGAAAACTGTATCCAAAATTCCAACATTTAAGCTCCCAACCTGTAACTTCCCACTTCCATTCCGTCGGAACTTTAATATCTTATCCTCTTTGTGATGAAGGTAAAGCCAATGATCTGATAGTACGGGCGCAAGATCGAATCATCTCCTATCTAAATGGAGGAATATCACGCCAGTACCACCTAACACAATACACAGATACCTGACAAAGGGTATCTTGATAAATACATATATACTCGTATTTATCAAGACACCCTTTGCAAATTGGTACTGGCGGGATATTTCTCCAGTTGAACACGAGATGATTCATTCTAGTACAAGATATTTTGCATTAAAAGTGGTTCACATGCTTAATGGGCTTGGACTATCCAATCACTAGGGCCCACCTCTCAAATTCGTCAGTGTAATAGCAATGAATTTCACAATTGTCAGATCAATTGTCCACTTCCTTTTGAACGATAAAAAAATTAAAGATGTCGCTAGGCGTGATTATTTTAAAAGCAAGATGGGCCAATCTATTGGATGCCCAAGGTCAACGACACTAAAACTTTAATACATGTACTTGATGCAAAATCATTTCATTTCTAAGTTGGGTAACAATTGGGTAGTTGGCCGGGTTGGGGGCCCATTAAGGTCCAGTCTACAAAAGCCAGCCCATTACAGTGCGAGTCGTCGCCTGCCTCTATCGTCATTGTACGGGTTTAGGGTCTGCTCTATAAGCGGCTGTCAACTGGGGCTCAAGTGACCATACCAAAAAAAACAAAAAAAAAATCCAAGCCAACCTTCTGAGTTTGAGCTTACTCAACTTAAACGTAATCGGACCAACCTTTACCAATCCTACCACAATTCGGGTTTGAGTTGAGTTCAGTTGGGGTGAATTCGGGTTTGAGCTATTTTATACTCCTAAAACGTTGACTTTAACAGTAAAAGCCAACTTAAAGATTTTATAAAACCAAATTTTTTCTTATTTTAGAAAAAAAAAACAGCATGGATTTATTATTGAAAAGAATCAATAAGAGAAAACAAAAACAGATTCACTCACAAAAGGAAAAATGATTGTCTATGATGACACAGACCTCTGTAGGTGTGCCATTGATTGACACATGATGTATTTTATGAATTTGGTATCTCTTTTTGGATACCTACTCTTTCAACTCAGCAATATTTTGGATGATTTTAACCCCAATACCATGTGTCAGTTCACCATAGACACTATGGGGACTTTTTCGTCACAGAACATTGAGGTGGGGGAGAAGCAAAACAAGGGTTGGCTTGGTTCCTGAGGCCTCCCTCAACTGAAGTCTAACTGACCTGGGTTTGGCTTGACTTTTTTTAATCCTAACGCCAACCCAATCCATGAACATCCCTGGCCGATCCAAGCTCAAAACTGAACTGCCGTATGTCGGTTTGGAATGAACCGGGCCTAACTCCCACTCCTGTACCCAATACACAAGAATGACGAGAAATTCAATTTATCGGTAGTGGGGACCACGAGGGGGTTTTTAACGACAAAACCGGTGAAGTAAAAGGAATCGTGGCGGTCGTGGGTTTGCCGTTTGAATCTCTATTCTCTTCTTCTCCCTCCGTTCAAATTACAAACTATATAATGAGAACAACATTCAGACTTCGAGAAAGAGAGATGTCAGATGTTATTATGAATATATAAAGATTTGTTTTGGTTTGTGTTAAGCATACCAAATAACGACGACACTCAATCTCTTGCTTTGTTCCCAAAAGAGATTTTGAAGAAATCCTCTTGAAGAAACCAGAGAGAGAGAGAGAAAGCTTTATTCCTTTGAAGAAATCCTATCCCCTCCTTGTAAGTCTCTTATTTCTTCTCTATTGCTCTGTATTTTTCATTCTGCTTTTATCATGTTTTGTTCTTTGATTGTTCAAGGTACCTCTTTTTTTCTTTCTCCATCTGGGTCTGTTTTGGTTTTTCATTTTTCTCTGATTCCCGATTTGGGTACTTGGTTTTTCTTGTTTTTATTTGTTTGCTGGGTTGTGAGTGGTGATTACTGAATTGGGTTTATGCCATTTTCCTATCTCTTTATGTGGTTTGGGTTTTATTTCGGGTTTGATTGTTGGGTGTTCCGTTCGAAAGCAATTTAGCTCTTTATTGTTGATACCTTTATAAAGTTGCTTCCTTTTTTCCTTAATTTTTTTTGTCTTCTTTTGTTTTAGGTTCTTGATGCAGCTTGAGCAGTGTTTTTGACCGGTAAATACAACCTCTTTTTTTATTTTCTTACTGCAACTATTTCTTTTTCTTATCATTCTTGTTGATTTTTTTTTTTTAAATCTGACTTTTAATCAAGTTCCATTCCAGCTTTTCTGCTGGTAAAGCTATATCTGCTTCTTGTGCTTTCAATTTGATGATCAAGTTTTCCTTCTTCTGTCTTTGGCTGTAAAAGTGGCCCTCCTCCTCTTCTATTTCGATTTTTTTAACTTAATTTTGTTTTTTTCTTTTTAAATGTTTATCTTTACATAGTAGGAGCTTATTTTTACAGTTTTCTGACTTCTGGTAAAAGAGAAAAAAGTTGCCTAAGGGGTGTATTGCTTTTGGTTTTTTATATTTTTTCTACAGTTATTTCTTGAGTGTTATTTGAGGATGGGGGATCATTTTGTGTTGCTGGTGGATCGGTTGCTCACCGAATCCACACTGGAAGCTGCAATTGAGAGCAGAAACAAGTCTCTGCAAACCACCCCTGCAGCTGTTGATACCACAACCACCGAATTCTCTTCCCATAAGACAGAATTCAATCATGGGTTATCACCGAGGAAATTAGTGGAGTGCAGAATTTGCCAGGATGAGGATGAAGATTCAAACATGGAGACACCCTGCTCTTGCTGCGGCAGCTTGAAGGTTGGTTTTCAATTTCCATAATTGCTTGCTAATTGGAATATCTCCAAATTTCCAATCTTATGTCTTTATTTATAGGTCTTAAATTTTGAGCCTATCTTGTTTGTGTTTTAAAATTTTGACTTGTTGTTTTCTCTTTCTTTTATTACTGCTTGGTCCAACTTCAGATCTCTTGCATTTGAAAACATGTGACCTTTAACTATCCACTTTTTTCATCTGGGTTACTTTCCCTTGCTTAAGAAGTCCAGACTACCCTTGGATACCTCTTCAAATTCTGTATAAAACTTGTGAATTTTTCTATCAGAGGTATCCAAGATACTGGAGAATGCTGGATAGACAGGTTTGGAGCATATGTTGATCATGTGAATCTCTTAGGAGAAAGTTTAAATTATAACTTTGCTCATTTAATATGTTAGAATCAAATCGTATCAATTGAGATGATTCATGTTGTGTCAAACTTTTTATTTTTATATATAACTGGAGTTATGTCAATTTTTGTTCAGATTTTTAAATATTATATATATGCCAAATCACAGGTCTGAGTTATCGACTTTGACTTAGTTGGGTGAAGAACATTTTAATTTTGACAGGTGTCAGACAAATCCAAGTCTTATCTTATGTTGATCAAGTGTTTGACCATTACTGCATATCATACTTGTATTAATTTCATTATATGAATAGTCAAACAAGAGCATGTAGATGCTTTACCGCAAGGTATGAAATCTCAACTCTATAAAGCTAGTGATGAGTTAACCCATAGACTTAGTTTTGCTCATTTTTATGGGCTTGAAGGCAACCTAGTGGTGTTGGCTCAACCTACACATATGAGCCACCAAGCTTACTATGAGAGACAGCTGGGGCATAATGCTCCTGACATAGTTGTCCTCACTAATTCTGAGTATAATTCAGTGAGGTCGTAGTCCAAGTCCAAGTTTGAGTTTAGGTGTTTCAAGTTTCAATCTTGATATTCTACTGATTCTATCTGTTCTTGGGCAAAAGTATCCAAGTACTGTATTTCAATATAATGGAATTGGGAACTGTTGTTCTTTTCTTTCCATTTCGATTTCTTTTTTTCTTTTTTCTTTTTTTTTTCTTTTTTTTTTTTGTGTGTGGATTTTGGATGTATGTGCTGGGCCAATATGGCTACTTGAGGAATTCATCTCTGGGTTTATCTTGTAAATCTATTAGCTCAAATGGTATTGTTCATTGCATGTGTCAAATACTGACGCATCACAAATTTCTCTTGCACCATTTTTGGATTTTCCCCACATGGATGACATATATTGCATCTACCCTATGTTATGAGTTCTATATTTTTTAAAGAAACTTATTAGGTGGTGAAGATAACATTTTGACATTCATTTATTCTTTTGTCTATAGGTATGTAAAATTCTGTAGGTTATTATCCTGTTGTTTAAACCAATATAATGCCTACATTGCACACAAATAATGATTCTGCTTTTTTTCTTTTTGTTTATACTTTCAAGTCTACAAATCTTAATTTTTAGGGTCCTTAATCCTACAATCCTTAACACTCTCAGATTCTGGCAGTTAAAGTCAGCTAGAGTGAAATGTGCTAGTTGTTTATTCTTCTATGTTTCTTCAAACTGAGTTCTGCCACTGGTTTTCAAATGGTTCCAGCACAGTATTGAATTCATCTATTTCTTTTGTACCTCTATAGTTATGTTAGATAATCTATTATGATCACATCTACTTCTTGATTGTTGCAGTATGCTCACCGCAGATGCATCCAAAGGTGGTGTAATGAAAAGGGTGACACTATGTGTGAGATATGCCACCAAGTGCGTGAACATTTCACTTACTAACATTTTCAATCTTTTACTTCTATTGTTATTGATCTTTTATTTTTTCATTTTTCTTTTCAATACTTCGTAAACTTAAGCTTTGAGTTCATCTAAATCACTAATTACGTTAGCTGCTCTGGTCAGTATTTAGCAGTGCTTATATTAAATTGATATTTACTGTTTTATTAGATTCTGTTTTGTCTATTGTGTGTCTCAGCAATTCAAGCCAGGTTACACAGCACCTCCCCAGTTGTTTCATTATGGAGGTATTCCAATGAACTTCAGGTACCATTTGAGCTAATATTTCTTCTAGCCTACTATTCCTACCACTGATCTTGGACTTACCAATTTTTCCTTTGATCTTCAACTATGTGCTTGTATGATGTCTGTCAGGGGCAATTGGGAGATTACCAGAAGGGACCTGCATAATCCTCGACTTATAGCAATGGTTGCTACTGAACGCAGTTTCTTGGATCCCAACTATGAGGAATATTCAGCTTCCACTTCAAGAAGCATGTTGTGCTGCCGTGCAGTGGCTATTCTTGTACTCTCTCTCTCTCTCTCTCTCTCTCTCTCTCTCTCTCTCTCTCTGTGCAACTAGGGCCCCATCTGATTAGCTACTGGCTTGGTACCTGTAATGACTATTCTCTGTAGTTGAACTGAGATGATTGACTGATTGGTCTGTCCTATTGTTCAGTACAATGGCTTCTTTATTTTCTCATTTCCTTTTTTATTCGCAGTTCATGGTTCTTCTGATCCTACGACATACTCTCCCAATTATAGTTAGTGGGTCTGAGTACTCATTCACATTATTAATGGTAAGTAGTTAAGCTCACTATCATTTAGTAGAAGCTAAGATAATGCCTTTCACATATGATTTTTTGAATCTCTCAACCTTTCTCTTTATTACTTTGTTCAACAGTTGTTGCTCGTAAGAACTGTTGGGATTCTTCTTCCAATCTATCTAATGGTGAGAGCAGTGACTGCCATCCAACGTTGGCGTCAGCAACAGGTATAACTAATGACTTTATTTTTTAATTTTTGGATGTATTTCATTGCCACCACCGAAGGTAACTTTTTAAGGTTCATTCGCTTTCAATTCTCTAATCTGTAGGTGTCCCACACCTCCTTTACTGCATCTGAAGAGGAAAATGGACAGCCCAATCTGCAGTCTCAGCCACATCTCATTCATGTGCACTAAAGCTTTACCATTGTTGACACCTGAAGTAAGCCTATGATAAAAAACATTTGATGAAGTATAGCTAGCTATTAACGCCTTAGCATGGTGATGAAAGGCACTTGCTCATCATTAGCTGGCCCAATTAATATATTCAAGTAGGGAGGGAAATCATCACCAACTGCAATAAAACATGGGATGAAGAAGTAGATTGAACAGGAATTATGCTCCTATCACAGTCAAATATTTCAAATTAGGAGTTTGCATACAATGATAAAGAAAGCATCCTTCATCCTCTCCTCTTTTAGAGCAAGCCAGCAAGCAATCCTTGGATGAAAGATTTTCAATTATATATAGATAGTTTTTCGGATGCATATTGTTATGATTTCACACCTTTCGAAAACTACAAGTATAGTCAGAACTTCAACCCCTGTATATAGGAATATAGTTTATGAAAAATGTCAACCAAGCAATTAAAGATGAACAGATCATGTTGTATATATTTCATGATGTTAAGGTCCCATATTTGGTTTATTACTCTCTTCTGAAAGCTTTTCTAGTGTGGATTTTCTGTATTAGGAAAAGGAATATAATCAAATAAATCAGAAGGTTATATAACTAATCGTTATTTTTAATGGGAGGACCACATTGTTTACTCAAAATGAAAATGACTAAACAATTGTTATCTTGAAATACCCCATTTCAAACAACTAAATATTAGTTCCAACTTTTAATAATCCTATCATTTCTCTTTTCTTCCTCTCCCCCAAATCTTTTTCCAAAGGGTGAGAGTAACTATCCACTTTCTGCCACACACTAGTGTGGGTGTGGAAAATATGCTCAAGAGTTAATAATTGAAAAAAAAAAAAAGATCCTGTTATTATTTCTTAGGAAAAAAATGGAAGTAGGATTACAGTGTGAGTGTTGTTATATGGATTTTGGATGTTAGAGCTCTGATCCAACATTTTAGACATATAGTAACTGTTTGACCACCCAAACATACTCAACTTCTTACCATACAACACGTCTCATCTTTGGTGAGCATTTGCTCATACTTTGGCGTTCCTTTCTTTTACAGCCTGGAGTTGATGCCATAATGTGGAGGGTTGTCTGTAACTTATATTGCCACCCACTCCATGAATGCTCTAGACAAGCCGCTGATGCAATGAAGATGGAGTTGGTGATGGGAACTACGACCCAACAGTTCCACTCGAAGTGCTTGTCAATCTGCAATTTGAGCAATTATGGGCATTTTGAACCATGCAAATGATATAAAAACAATAGGGATCATTGCACTTTTATGTCAATATTGATGCCATCATAAATAAATACCTTAGCAAAACTAAGTTGTCACATTCAAGCAATTATATATATATATATATATATATATATATATATATATATAGAACATCAAGTCACTAGAACAGCTCCTTATTTGTTATGTTGAAATTTACTCTATCTGTAGAAGTGATGATCGTCTCTCTCCTAATGAAGATCTTACTATACAATGGAACCTATCCATGTATTCTCATAATTGTGTTCATTTTGGCCCTGAACACTATCTAGTCTCGTGAGTGTTTTAGAGAATTCAGCCTTATAATTCTCATTTGAAGCGGCTCCTTTACACTCATATAGGTAATTCTTATTAAGAGTATCTTGTTATACTTCACTTAGATTTTCAAGGTATAAGAATTATTAAAAACATAACTTACCATAATCTTCACTGTAGGTATCATTATCTTATCATAGGAATAGGAAGGAGAAGTTTTCTCTATAGTAATCGTAACAATGCTACTAAGCCACACACAATTCGGTTGTTCATTTGAACCTAGATCTTGGGATCTCCAGTCAGCTAGGTTGGGTTGTCATTATGATGACTTTTCAAACATAGGCTTTAAACCCATTCCCCTCGATGAGCAAATTCTTGATCTCTAGTCAAACCTTTAGTTAACGGATCCGCAATATTCTCCTTTGACTTTATGTAATTAATAGAAATAATTCCATGTGAGATCAACTGTTTTATTGTATTATGTCTCCGACTAATATGTTGAGACTTACCATATCACATACACACTTGTCGTATTTATTAATTCTCAATAGATTTGACATCATTATATTGTTAAAAATTTTCATGCTTCTTTTAGGTCCTATCTCAGCCATTTTTAAGTATAGGGACCGCCACCTTACTATGCACCCCCAAATTTTAAAGAATTTTCAGGAAAGTTTAACCTTTCCATTATATATGTGGTGTCTTTTAGTTTTCTTATGAAACATCTTGTTGAGAATATATTTTGTGGTAAGTTCTTTTTTCCCCCCACAAATTTTGAGGTAAACTATAACATAGCATTCATAATTTCCATAAGATTGTATTTTTTCGTTTAAAAACTTCGGTTTGTTTGTATCCCTAGTAAGACGCCATTACTCAAGGGATCGATCAAGTTAATACTTGACCATACAACCAATCATGATAACTCATGAATTGAGTAATCCCACCACATAGCTATGTTAGTTTATCTGAACTTACTAGTTTGTGATAGTGTAGATTTACTATCATAGTTAGTGGCATTGGTCCAAGCCAACTTAGAATTTTTCTTAATTAAATTCTACAACCACTTTATTTCTTTACCTATAGTTGCAATTGTCATAAACTCTTACTCTTAATTTTAGAGTGATTTATTTAGGTCTATCACTTAGACCTCCAAGAAATTATAACTTCTTCAAGAGTGTATATTTATACACTAATAAGCTTCGAATTCTCTTATTTGAAATTCCAACAATTATCATTGTATCCTTTCAAAATAAAGGACTTCCACTACATCAATACATAGTATCCATTAAGTATACACATATTTAGTCAACAACTTTTTCAGTGAAAGTTATTTGATTTATAATCAACCTACTTAAATTCAATAAACCTATGTATGATCTTATATACATGGCATAAATATCATAGATAGTAAAACCACAATCTTCAACAAATCAGAACTGGCCATTGTGCTTTATCCAATCACTGTACTAGATAATGGTAACATTTATTTGTTTTCATGCACATACATAAATGTGTATAATGTCATGTATAGATGCTTCTATTAAATGAGATATTTCTAAATAAAATATCAAAGAAGTAATAAATTTTCTTGATATCTGGTGATCCTTTAACAATTTATTACCCCTAAATTTCAAACATTTTATGAAATTATCCAATCTTAGAACATATCTCATATAAAACAAAATTTCATAATTTTCTCAAAATTGTTAATTCATTAACCGTATGAGGGATTATCAATATACTAAATCCACAAGATAGCATAAATTAATCAAGATAAATATTTACAATCCTGATAAAAGAATATATCTTTTTCAAAATTGATCAAATTGTACAAAAAAAAAAAAAAACATTATGTTTACAAAGTACTCTTTACCTTCATGGGTATATCAAACATATTGGTGTAAACCTTGTTCACACCAGAATGTTTTCTATGGTGGATAAGATCATTATGATAAAAAATCCAATGGTCGACACATTGCAATCACATTAATTGATTATGTCTATCTCTATGTGAATGCTTTTATTGATTTATTCAATGACTATAAAATTTTGTTCCTCACCAATGGATAATCAAATCTATGAAATACCATTTATTATATTTCAAGAGACCATTCACAAAATTGATCAATTTATCTTTATAACAGAACATATGATAAAAATACAAATTATCATATCTAAAATATAATCAACATAATGGATGTTAAATCCTTGACATCATTTGGATAATACCCATGTGATAATTACATATGTCAAATATGAAAAATCTTTTAGCCTATCACGCATGCTTGCTTTTGGTTTAAATACAAAAATTAATAATCTATACATATGTCAAGAATCATGAATATCATAAAGATAAATAAAGTAACTTATCTGTTTTGAATTTTGCTGCAATAAAACTCTTTTCATTTTCATTTGTTGCGTCTGAATCACTTGTCTTTAGATTATCCATGATTTTGCAACATCGTTAACACTCGGACAATTTATATGAAATAAAATGGAAGAACATTCACAAAACACAAGGAAAATAGTATATTGCAAAAATAGAAATCTGTTGGGCCCAACCTTATCAATTAGAGGGGACCCAACCTTATCTATTGGGCACATAAGTAATCCATAAAATGATACTAGCACTTAAACAATTTCCTTCATTTAAAAAAAATGTATATAGTTAAATGCCTTGATCACATGTCTTCGGTGTGGCCACCCTATTGAAAGCAATATAAAGATAATGGCTTAAGATCCAAATGAATAAAATGTACCCTACCAAATTTCTAGTCTACCAACCCAACATGCCCAAATCATGGGTTGATCATAGCCATGTCACATGATCATTTCAAGATTTAAAAAACGGTTTAAATCTTTAGGGAGATCTTGATACAAGCTTCCATTACTTGTGGCACATGAACCTTACCAACCAATCTAACTGTTAGGAATGGAAAAACATAACATAAACAATAAAAGCAAAAATTATAATAGGTGGCTTTTCCGTAGTCTATCTATTATGTTCACAATAACCTATTTGTACTTTCACAGTTTAGGGCTCAAATTCTATGCATCTATAATCAAAATTTATCCAATAGGACAAGAGTCTTTGCTACACTCTCTTGAATAAAAGTTAACTCATTACTTAAAATTTCAACGGCTTCGGTGTTGTATGTGGAAGCTAGGCTGCCACACATATCATTAATTTGTAATGATGGTTTTTATAGTTATTTCAAAGAACTCCCTCTTTATCAGAAATCGATGCATCTTTTGCATTATCCCACTCCACGTCCACAACCGCTTGCACATTTGCCAAGGACGGGTTCAAAAACTTTCAAGTTCCAAGATAAACGAAGCTTGAAAGAGAAAATTAAAATCGACAAGGCTTAAAGCATGAGTGTCGATTTTCGTTTTTGAGATGAAAGAGAACAAAAGAAACTTTATTTTATTTGACCCGTCTTTGATGATCAGACCATCTAATCGGTCACATTTGGAGAAGTTGATGATGAGTGGGATTGACATGTTTCTACTTTCTAACAAATACAATAATTAGAGAAATAGTAAGAAGAGAAGTGATTATGTCGTGTGCATGACACTGATCTCTACATTTATTGTCCACTCCCACATCTAGACGACATCATCAACATTCTGATGTGCAACGTATATGTGATGACAACCATGCTTATGCTTTAGGCTTTTATGGGTTTGCTCCTGGGTTGCTATAGTGGGCTAAGAAAGCTTTGTATTTCTTTAATGGGAAATAGTGTCGTTCAGCCCTTATTCAAGAGCAACAGTATACTCATGGGTTTTTGATCCATTTGAAGATGCATAATAACAATTTTCCAAACAACAACAAACATCCATCATGTCTACCAAGCTTATGGTATATAAGCACACTAGAATGGCAAACAATAAATAAGCCTCAAGAATTTAAAATAGTAAAGCAAATGATAGAATAACTTTACGGTTTAGAAGTTTGTTCTAATCATGATTCCATCATTTCATTATTTTATTATTCGTTTCATACAAATAATAAAGTCATAAAATATAGAAAATACGAATCTGTCTTAAGATTGTTGGGTTTATATTTTGTTGGATCTATATTCTATGAATACACTATTATGTGAACAAGTAATATTTATTTCATATAAATAAAATACATACATGTGCACTACACTATAAAGTACGAAAATCACTTAAATCAAATAAATGAAATACTTACTTGATTTGGATGATGAAACTTCACTTAAGTAGATCAAGGCTAGTGTTAGACACTATATCCTTAAGACAGATTTGTCCCTCGCACTGGTGCTAACGATTAAGTCAGATGTCCATCTCCCAGGATACAATGATCTTCACACACAGAGGTAGCACTACGATTTGTGTGTCTGGCGAACCAACTCATGCAGTACTTTTTCTCTCACACTAACAATAACACTGATGCACTATGAGACACCAAACCCTTAACTGAAAATTTTGAATCAATGAAATGCATGAGGGACCTATTATTTATAGAATTTTTTGGTGTCTAGTTGGAACAGGTGTAGGGACACAACCTTTGATTCCATACAGTCACCAATAACCAATAGCTACAATCAAATAGCCACCTACACATCCATACGGAACGGACATGTGTGAAAGGGAATGATTTAAGAGACACCTACATGTACGTACGGAATGGACATATGTCAAGAGGTGTCACTTAATAGCCACATGTGTCTATTCGGCCCAATAGTTTCCAAAGGGCATAGCTGTAAAACCTATTCGAATAGTCACACCCCCACAAGGGCAAAACTGATAATAAAAAGGGACATGTCCCTAGCATGCGTAACCGATTTTGGGAGAATGCAAAAAGAAAATTATAAATAAAAATGATATTTATTTATTTTTCTTATGGACCCAACTCAACCCAACCCGGCCCGGTTCGGTTCAGCACGCGTGTGTGTGTGTTAAATATAGGTCCGGCCCATGTTGGCTAGGTCCTCCCCCATCCACAAAGCAGCGGTGCCCCTTGGGACCCAAACTTATGTTCACCATTAGTGTATATGATCACACATAAATTTCTGAGCTAGTCTATGTGGGATTATTCAAATTTCACACTTTTACCAGTTTTACCAGTAATCAACTAGGCACTTTTGGAGACAATTTTCCATTCACCCATTGACGGTTTTGAGCAACCAATCATATGGAGTTATTCTCCTCATTGGGGTGAACACAAACCCATGTGGACCCATCTTAAACGACATCTGGGTTCCACTTTTGTTTTGGCTTAAACATAGCCACCCGATCAGATTTTACACAAAAATTTGGGTGTTTTTCAAAACCATTTCCAACAATCCCCCACATGAATGAAATTGGCTTATGAAATTACAAATGAAATACTAATGTAGACACTGAAAGAGAGTACTTTTGGAAAGTTGTTATATAGGGATAGGTAACTTGTGGCTTTGAACGTTCCTTTGTGAAAGACTATCGGATTTACTAGCTAACCAGTGAATGCGATATCTTGGACTGTTTAGCCATTTGTGTAAACCAATACAATAGAATTCACACAGATCCTTTTTGGACACAATTTGGTTCTCATGATTGTGTTCATTTTGGCCTTGAACACCGCCTAGTCTCATGAGTGTTTTAGAGAATTTAGCCTTACAATTCTCATTTGAAGCGACCCCTTCACACTCATATAGGTAATTCTTATTGAGAATATCCTGCTATACTCCACTTGGATTTCTAAGATATAAGAATTATTAAAAGCATAGCTTACCCTGATCTTCGCTACAGGTATCACTATTTTATCATAGGAGTGGGTAGGAGAAGTTTTCTCCATAGTGATCGTA
>JAOXJP010023820.1:0-17159 GCA_025762735.1 Platanus orientalis
ATATATATATATATATATATATATATATATATATATATATCTATATAGGTAATAGGATGCATCTATCTCTGCTTTGTTTAAATATTTGATTCATTTAATAAATGTTAGATTATAAACGAATCAAACACAGATATGTATACATCCGCTCTGATTAATATTCAGCCATTTAAGTTTATAAATATATATATATAAGATTTTTATAGAAAAATCAAAGGTGTTAGTATGGTATTCTATCAATATTTTTAGGGTATCTTAGTAAATAAATAAAGTTTTAAGAGGGGTAAAGATTTGTATCTGTATATATATACTATTGAATCTATAAAGTTAAGTAATAACAATAATAATATTTACATCTGATAAGAGCATTTCAATAAGAGAAATGATGTTCTGTCTAGGATTGTACCTTCACCCTATCACAGGGCAGTGTGGGTCCCATACAATTTTGTGTGGGGCCTACACCCCCCTTTGAGAGGGTGAAGGTACAATCCTTAATAGAACATCCATTTGATTTCAATAAATATAAGTATAATAAGATATTTGAATGGTCTCATTGTAAATATTAGGTTTAATAAGGTTTTATAATAATCATGACTTATTTTTTTATCTTTTCAAACATGCCACATTGGGTTCAAGCCTAGGAAGCACGAACACTGATACAGGACAGGGATATGATACGAAACTGATACAACGAGAACAATTCTTGAAAAACTATGATACGATACATCAATTAATTAATTAATTAATATTTTTATTTATACTTTATGTTAAAAAATAAATAACATGAGTCAAAGGGTTTGAAAATATCTTTAAAAGTAATAGTGGAAGCACATTCACACCCATACAATGATGTTTAGTTTTTAGAGTACAAAGTACTAAGAATTCAAAAAAAATTATTCTCCAACAAGCCGTCGGTACACATGCAAAGGTATCCTCAGAGTATCGGATATGCATACGGATACGTGTCGAACACGGATATGCCGAGGATATTGGAGTATCCATGCTTCCTAGGTTAAAACATAAACTTGCTCTTGGTCTCTGCAACATACCAGAGACGGTGTCCGGCTCCAGTGAAGAAGCTACAATGGCGTAAAAACAGGTATGTCTTCTTCTCTCTTGTTTCCCTTCTCTTTCTTATCTTTTTTCTCCTCCTCTTCTTCTTCCAATTAATTAGGGCTTGATTTATTGTTTCTTCATAAGGTTTTCTCTCAACCTGATTCCTTTAAAGGAATAAAGGATTCTTCAAAGAGTTTTTTGAAACGGAGAGGTATGGATGATCGGCGATGCTGCAACTAGGACAGTGACTTTTCTTTTCTTTTTTATCCTATTTTATTTTATTTTTTATATATTAAAATCAAGTTGATATTCGGATTCGCATTCGATATTCGACTTGATAAACATAATCGAATACAAACTTCTCTTTAAAGCATCCAAATATCATATGCAAATTTGGATGGATGTAGACACATCTGTTTTGATTTCGCTCCGTTTACAACCCTAGCCACTCATCATAACACCTAGGTAGATTGGTGGAAGAAAATGGAAGTCCATCTCTAGTGAGTGTTTAGGGTTTAGATGATTGAAAAAATTGTGTTGCTTCCATGGTGGTAACGGGTGAGTTTATAGCTATGAAATCCTGTAGGATTTTAAAAGAATATTTGAGAGAGGGAACAATTTGCATGGGTTTTAAAAATGTAACCGATTAAGAGAGAGCGAGAGCGAGAGAGAGAGAGAGAGAGAGAGAGAGAGAGAGAGAGAGTAACCGATTAAGAGTGGAGGGAGAGGGAAACACAAGGGGGGAGAGAGAAACATGGGGCGGGGATACGGTCCACATGATATACTTAAAAAAAATAGAAAGAAACATGAAGTAGGAGAGAAAAATGTGAAGGGAGAGAACTTAGAGAAGGGAAAAGATTTGGGAAACCACATGTCCATGGTAGTAATGAGTGAATTTATAGCCATGAAATCCTGTAGAATTTTAAAAGAATATTTGAGAGGGGGAACAGTTTGATCGGGTTTTAAAAATGTAATGAGAGAGAGAAGGGGGACATAATGTAACCAATTAAGAGAGAGGGGGGGGAGAGGGAAACATGGGGTGGGGATAAGGTCCACATGGTATACTTAAAAAAAAAATAGAAGAAACATGAAATGCGAGAGAAATTTTAGATGGGAAAAGATTTGAGAAACCACATGTAATTGGGTTGGATGTAGTTAGAGAAAACTTAGGAGAAAGTGGGAAAAATAAGTGAAGAGGAAAGGGGGAAACTGTTTTAGGGATAGAGGATGAGTTGGAGAGAGAAACCTAGGCATTGTCCATGTGTCGAGCAGCCCATGACACTGATCAGTAGAACGAAGTCGATCTCCAAATTTAAGCAAGATCAAGCGTTTTTCTTCCAGATCTCAATTCAAGAAGACATTGATTGGTAGATGAATAAGATGAGAACCCAAAACCCTCCAACCCCATTATGGCCTCGATGAATGCTTGAGAATCAAAAGCATGATGATTGGTTCTATAATCCTGATAGAAGATTTATATATATCAAACAAAAATCTTTTGAACTCAATATCTCTAATGATGGCCTGGAGATAAAGGAATGTTGCCATGGACGCTCGTTTACCATCTTCATCCTAATCTCCCTTTGGACAAAAGTTTGAGACACATTTCATCGTATGCTCACCAACTCACAGACGCTTGAGAGCAGGGAAACCTTGAGGTCCAAAGATGGAATGATACTTCTACGGAAAGGAGAAAATAATAGGGGAAAATATTTTTGTATTAATGAATGGAGCACAAAATCTCGAAACTTATCCATCGTCGTTCCAGAAGGTAGTTATTACTCCGTATGACAATCCTTTCTTGCTGTTCTCAAAAAAATCGACTAGCCTTCAAATTCCACAAGTTCTACTCAAAATCCGCTAGAGCTCACCAACCTACCCCATTACAAACCAGCTTGGGCAGATTGCAAAAAGGATTGGTCCCTAGTAATTATATGCGAGATCTAGGGTGCCCAACCATTATGGGAACAGGTGGGGTCTCTTCTGCAAACCACATTTCGTTCTACTGGAGGAGCAAGCTTTCATCTCAAGCAATTTGGTTTTGTGCCTTCTTGTGGACTCTTCTTCGCAAGCTAAACAATGGAAGCATTGTGCATCATCAACTGAGCTCATATTCCATTTAGCCAAAGAATCATCCTCTTGAAAAAATGGGATCCTCTCTCTACCTCCATTAGCCCTTCTGAAATGACTGGACCTCTATGGCTCCATCGGATCAAAATACCTTTTGATGCTTGGACCCTTGCCACCTTCAAAGAAATTGGAGCTGCCTGTGGCGGTCTCTTGGAGATCGACCGCAATACAAAGAACCTCTCTCTGCTTCATTATGCTTGAATTAAAGTCAACTCCATCGATTTTTCTAAAATGCCACGTGCTCTCATGTTCCATTTTGTAAAGCAAAACTTCTTGGTTATCATTGAGGTCAAGCGCCCGACTGGTGATCACCCTCTCCTATCCACCAACAACAATGTCTCTGCTACTAGGACCTTGGGAGTTTTAGGAGTTAACGTGGCATAATCTCATGGAAACATGACTAATGCCCTAGATTCAAGGGCCACGATCATTTCACCTCAAATTCATTCAAAAGACCTCAGTACCTCTCCAACTGTCGCTCCCTACACAATTCCTATTTCAAATTTCAAACCTACCACTTCAAAATTTCAATCCTCTAGGAAATGGTATTCTTAGGCCAGACCCATCATCTTGGGCCCAACAAGAAAAAACCCAACACAAATGGGTTTTGCATAAGAAGGTCCAACCCAGCCAAGAGGAGTGCATCTCCTCAACTCTTCAAAAGACGCCCTTGACGACGCAAAGGCCATCTCCAACTTCTCCTTCCAGGCATCTCAAGATTGCAATTGATGAGGATTTTTGCAATGCATGGCACGTATCCCCTCACTCCCAAATTTAGTAGAAGACTCACCTCATGCCCTTATCCTCTCCAGGTCAATCCTCTCCTATTACTGAGGAAGTGGGTTGCTAGTCACCACAATGAAGAGCCCTTAATGTTGCTAACTCCCCTTCACCCCTTCACTCCTATCACACTCTTAAGGGAAGTGGTAAATACCAATCTTCACCAAACCTCTCAGACACCCAGAGATCGCCTGTGAATGATTTTTCAAACCCAGAATTCTCCCCTCTTCAACGGCCACTTCTAGGGACCTCTCCATCTGTTGTGCTGCCTCCTAGTCTCAACACAAAAGGATGCTCAAGAAAATCTCTCTGATGATGACGAGACTATTCCACCTTCATCTACATCAAATCTAAGTGAATACATCTCAGACAAGGAAACACATGCTAACAATCAGAACCAGAATCTCATAGATGAACACCTTCCAATCCTTATTGGACAGATCCATGATGAATCCCCCTCTACTAACACAGGTATCATCTGCCCCCATTCAGTGCCTGGTACGCATGAACCCCTCTATTCTTTTAATTCAAATCCTCCATCTTCTTGCTCTTCCTCTCCTTCCCAAGGTCTTTTGACTCCTATTGTCCCATGCTCTTTGGCATCTGTCCCTTACTCTTTTGAATCTATTCTACACTTGCAATCAAAAAATGGGTCGGTCGTGACTGATACGGGCATTGACACAATCCTAAACAAAATGGGCCTACATGTTGTTGATGATAACGGAGTTCTTATTAAAATGTCAGATTTCATGATAGAGAAGCTTTCTTTATCAACAAAAAGGAGACAAGGCCCTCTGGGAACTAAAAAACCTTCAAGGGGAGATGAATGATAATTTTGACAACTCTTGTGCCAAAAGGATGAATAAGGGGTGCTGCTCAAGTTGGCACTGAAGATTCTAAGCTGGAATGTCAAGGTTTAGGTGGTGTTCCTAAGCGCTGTATGGTCAAATTATGTATTGAAAAATATGATCCGGATATCATAATTCTACAGGAAACCAAAAAGACTGAAATCTCTAAAAAATTAGTCCGAAGTATTGTTGGAAAAAGGATTGATGTTGAACTTATCTTCCCTCTGAAGGGACTTCGGGTGGTATTCTTATAGCCTGGGATTCCTTGCAGGTTTCCAAGAGTGATGTGTCTCTTGGGTCTCACACAGTCACTATTTCTTTTCTAAATCTGAATTCTAGGCTTGAATGGCTTCTCACTGGGGTATATGGTCCTCTTTCTTCCGTGAACCGTTAAGCCTTTTGGGATGAACTTCTCCTCATTCACTCCCAAAGGAGGGGTCCATGGATTGTTGGTGGTGACTTCAATGCAACTAGATCTCCTTCTGAGAAGAGTTCTGGTGGCCGAATCACAAGAACAATGGGTGAATTTAACTCCTTCATATCTCACTCGGGTATCAAAGACTCCCCCTTACTCAACAGTCGCTTTACATGGACAAATGGATAGGAAACTCTTTCTCTATGTCACCTTGACAGATTTTTGGTTGTTGTTGACTGGGAGGATCATTATCCCCACTTCTTTCAAGAGACCTTCTCTAGGCTTATCTATAACCATTAGCCTATCATTCTCAATACTGACTATCACAATTTTGGCCCTAAGCCTTTCAAATTTAAGAACATGTGGGCTCTGCATCCGGATTTTAAAGCAAATTTTGAATCTTGGTGGAACGAGCGCGCCACCAATGGAAGAGAGGGGTACAAATTCTCCCAATTGCTAAAATTTGTCAAACAAAAGCTCATCTCTTGGAACAAAACCACCTTTGGGGATATTAAAACAAAAAAAGAAAAGATTCTTGAGGAAATCTCAAAGATTGATTATCTCTATTCGGATCATTTGGGTCTCACAAAGTCTCAAAAGGCTACAAGGTTGTCTCTTATGGTCGAGTTAGATTCTCTTCTTCACTATGAAGAGATTTTTTTGGAAGCAAAAAGCCAAGTATAAGTGGTTGAAGGAAGGAGATGGCAACACCAAATTCTTCCACAGGATCACTAGTGGAAGAAAAAGGAAAAACTTCATCACAAAATTTGTGATTGATGGAAATGAGATCATGGATTTTGAAAGCATCGCTAGTGCCACAACCAACTTTTATGAAGCTCTATTTTCCCAAGAAGATGTCCAAAGGCCAAGGATTGACAACCCTTTTGATTCTCAGCTTCCTTCTAACATGACCCTCTCCCTTGAAGTTCCCTTCTCACAAGAGGAAATAAAGTCTGCAATCTTTGGCATAGATAAAGATAAATCTCCTAGGCCAGATGGTTTTTCCATGTTTTTTTACTAGTCATGTTGGGATCTAATCAAGGATGATTTTCAAAAGGTTCTCGATGAACTCTTTGAGAGAGGAACCCTCCATAAAGGAGCCAGAGCTTCTTTCATATCCCTTATCCCAAGTCGCGTGGAATCTCTTATCTTTGAGACTTTAGGCCCATTAATCTTATTGGAAGCCTCTACAAAATCATTGCAAAAATCCTTTCTCAAAGATTAAAGAAGGTTATGACTCTTCTAATCTCCAATACGTAGACTGCTTTCATAGAAGGGAGGTAAATAACATATGACATTCTTATAGCTAATGAATGTGTTGGACTCATGGAGGAAATCCCGCTCTCCTGGTTTAGTTTGCAAAGTTGATCTTGAAAAGGCTTTCGATAAGGGGGATTGGAACTTTCTTGAATGGGTTATGATAAAGAAAGGCTTTGGCTCTAGATGGATCAACTAGATCATGGGATGTGTCAAATACCCTTGGTTCTCTATTATCTTAAATGACACATCTAAAGACTTCTTCGAAGCTTCAAGAGGCCTAAGGCAAGGAGATCCTCTTTCGCCTTTTCTCTTCTCTTTGGTCGCTGACCCCCTTAGTGCTCTCCTATCTCATGCTAATCAGGTAAACCTGATAGAAGGATTTAAGATCCACTCAAGAGACTTCATTATTTCCAATCTCCAATTCGCAGATGATACTATGTTTTCATGAAGCCCTCCCCCATGGACATCACTAATTTCAAACTTACCCTCCAAATTTTTTAGCTCATTTCGGGGTTTAAAGTTAATTGGAGAAAATCTGGAATTGCTGGGATTCATTTAGAAAATTCATCTCTTCTTCCTTTGGCTAGTATCCTTGGTTGCATAGTGGATGATTGGCCTCTCAAATATCTTGGTCTCCCTCTTGGCGGACGCTCTCACTTGAGTAGCTTCTAGGATCCGGTTGTAGAAAAAAACTGAAAAAGGGCTCGCTTCTTGGAAAAAGTTATACATTTCTCTGGGGGATAAAATCACGCTCATAAAGTCTGTATTATCAAATCTTCCTTCATACTACCTATCAGTTTTCTCCATTCCATCCAAGGTGTGTAATAAGTTAAAGCAACTTCAAATGATTTTTTTTATGGGAAGGGAATAACTCCAAAAAGGATCACTTAATCAAATGGTTTGATGTTACCTTGCCAAAATCAAAGGGGGGTCTTGGGATTGGAAACATTATGCTGAAAAATAAGGCGCTTCTTGGGAAATGGCTATGGCGCTTCACCGAGGAAGAAAATAGTTTATGGCACTCTCATTCTTTGCAAGTATGGAACAGGCCTAAATGGTTGGGACTCAAACCCTATTCTTAATTCTCGAGCATCAATCCTTTGGAAACATATTCTTGACACCCGCTCATTGGTATACTCTCATCTCTCTTTAGTCATTGGTGATGGCCGTCGGGTTCGCTTTTGGTCCGATACTTGGATCAGCAATTGTCCTCTTGCAGCACGTTTTCCTCACCTGTTTCGCTTAGCTTCTAATAAGACAGCTTCGATCTCCGATATCCTCTCCAACTCCGTAAATGGCCTCTCTTGGAATCTTCCATTTACTAGAGATCTCGTCTTCTGAAAACAAAATTATTTCTTCTCTTTATGACTTCCTTGCTTCTTTTTTGTCTTTCTCTTTCTAGGTCCAATTGCTATAGACGGTCTCTAGATCCTTTAGGAATTTTCACTATCAAATCTCTACACATGTTCTTGTCCTCTTCCACAAATCATTCGCCATCTCACCCTCCTCCCTATCCTCTCAAATCAGTTTGAAATGGCATCTCTTCTCCCATAGCCCAAGCTTTCCTCTGGATTGTTTCTCATTCAGAATGAATACCATGGATCTTCTCCAAAAAAAAGGGGGGCATATATGATGATCTCTCCATAAGTATGTGTTCTTTACATTGCTGATGAGGAATCCGGCACCCATATTATGCTTTGCTCCTCCTCTCGTGAAATATGGAATCATTTCCTTTCAAAGCTCCCTCTCCTATGGGTCATGCCCAATTCCCCCATTGAGCTCATAAGGCAATGGAGGACTCCAACTCATGTAGCTAAGGGAAAAAAGTATTGGATAGCCATCCTCCATGGAATTATCTAGGGGATTTGGAAGGAGCAAAATAAGAGGATTTTTTAGAGTACACCTGGCTCTCGTTTTGAAGTCATTGATTCCATTACTTACAAAATAGCCTCATGGGCTATATAGCAGCAAAAGATTTTGAGGGTCTATTCTTCAAACAATCTTATCCGTGATTGGCACTATTGTATTTTTCATATGGACTAGCCCTTCATTCTAAGCCAGCTAGTATTTTTTTCTTGTTCTGTCATCTGTGGTTGCTTGTCTTCTTGTAATTGTTTTTCCTTTTCCTTTCTATAAAGATCAGTTATTGATCGAAAAAATAATATAATAAAATTCATTTGGTCTGTTCAACACAGCAACCCTTTGTTTTAGTATATATAGATTAGCTAGAATATGCAAATTCAAAGGTGGTGATGTAGTCCATCAGAAATTATAACAGCTTCCTCTATATGTCCATGTTGCCTGGGATACGTCAACCGAGCTAGGACCATGAACTCATGTGGCTAGCCTTCTTTGCTTTTTTCTTTGGTAGAAATGTGGCTAACCTAAGGTTAAGCAGAGTGCATCTATCATTCAAAAACTGTTCATTCCTTGTGATCTTTGGCATCTTAGAATGCAAGGGCTTAACTTGTCTGTGCAACGAAAGGCAGTGGTTATAAATGACCATATCTAAAAGAACACTCAAGTGATAATGTCACCATTTTTTTTTTGGTAAGAAGTGCTAATCTCACATTAACACACCACAAACCACACCACAAACCAGCACCAAAACAAAAACAAAAACAAAAAAGAAAAAAAAGACATCCCAGGAAACATTTTAAAACTCATATACACCATATTTGGGATGAGTAGGAAACAGTCCACTTTCATCTTTCCCGTTCTCATAACACAAAATCCGGGCCTCCCATGACTGCGATGGAAAACGAGCTCTATAAACCTTCTGGTAAGAACTCTGAGGAGAAACTATAACCAAAGACTCCAGTCTAACAGCCTTGTCCAGAAATAAGTTAACTAATCTCATCTCAGCCTTGCTCCCTCTGAAGTTAGTGATCTTAATTGTCCGAAGACTATAGAGGACGCATCCAGAGTCATCTTCCACCCGTTTCTTCAAATCACTAACCCGAATGTCGCGGGAACTACTACTTGAGAGCTGAAATTTCATATTCATTTAAAAAAAATGAAATGGATTGCTATTTTGCCATGCCTCTATTGACGAACGTACTTGAAATAACAGAGTACCAAGAAGACATACCTTAATGAATAATTTGTCCAAGCAAGGACATTTCATATTTTTTAAGAAACCACAGATTGAACCACGATGATAAATGTCAGATATCTCTATCTCAATCTGTAACTCTTCCAGATTAGGGAAAGTAATTGGCAATTCGTCGCCGTAGCACTCAGCAAACGTATCTACTTACTAAGGAAAGCACAAAATAAAATTCCATGAGACCGGTAAGTTATGTATAGAGTGATTGAAATGAAATTAGCACCAAATTAACCAACAACTCAGCTGAGTCGAGTAACTTGGCCGAGTCAGTTGAATCAACATTTTTCAATCTTCCATGTATACATACCGTAAGAAGTCCGCTGCAAATCGTTAGAATCTTGATGTGAAAGAGACCCAACAGAATGCCCATGCAATCATGTTCCATATGTTCAAAATAAGCTGACTCAACGAAGGCGTCCACCAAAGCAGGGACATCCTCTAACAAATATCCATCTAAAATAGCACCATGGAAGTAGAAGGATTGGAGATGAGGAGCAAGGATCTCAAGCTCGCTAGCACTCGAACATAGTACCACCGTCAAGCTCCTCAGTTGCAGGTTTGGGCCGGCAATCTTGATTGAGACCAAATCAAAACACTCCATCAGAGTCAAACACTCAAGACGAGGGCAGTTTAATAATACACTTTCGAGCTCATCATCGGTGATGGGAGATTGACTAAGCTGGAGGGTTTTAAGGGAACTGAAGCTAGCATACTCTATTGGAGGGTTGAAGTCATAGAAACCCAACTTCAAACAGGTTACAGACTCGCAGATAAAGAAAGAACTCGGCAATTCGATACATGTTTCAGCTCTGTCTTCAATTTTGCTCTCACATTCTCCATGGCCGAAGTCGAGGTCGAGTTCTTAAACTCCCCTTGA
The DNA here is from genome assembly GCA_025762735.1 of Platanus orientalis. Taxonomy (NCBI): domain Eukaryota; kingdom Viridiplantae; phylum Streptophyta; class Magnoliopsida; order Proteales; family Platanaceae; genus Platanus; species Platanus orientalis. Next base: position 10,473 of record JAOXJP010023820.1, read on the forward strand.
AGTAGCGAACTCTACCCATTTGTCTGCCTCGACTTGATATTGGTTTTCAAGATGGAAATGAATCCCAAACCTCTCAATCTTCTTTCCTTTGTGGAGACGGATAAATCGGTTAACGATGTGGATAAATTGCTCTGGCGTCTGCGCAAATGTGAACTCGTCGCCAAAGTCTAGAGTGGTGGCATGGACCCAGAAACTCAACCAAACGTCTCTTAATCTCTTTGATAGGATGCTTGTTCTTACTGCAGATTTCATAGGAAGTAAAGAGAGTATGCAATGGAGAATGCCATCTGGTAAATATTCAATACCGTGTTGGGTCTGCTCCATGATTTCCTTGCTCTATTCTTTCATGTATACAAAGACGCCAAAACCATTCAACAACTTCAAGTCTCAATCAGACCTAGTTGTTGTAGGCGGAGCGTCAAGGACTCCGGGGTCGTTTGAGGCCCGCTTCATTGACGCGGCATGGGTGCCGAAGTGGCTGAGCATTCAGTGCACATGGGGCATGTCGATGGGTCAGTTGAAGGACTCAGATGGCTGGAAGGCTGACCTTGGTTGGGTGATAGTCGAGGTGCCGCACGGTATCGACAGAGAGAAAAATTTGGCCGTGACAGTATGTCCTGTCTTTTAAAAGTCCAATTGTTATTTTGAGCTGTCATTGTTCCATAAACTCTTATTTGGATCAGATGTATTTCCTATATGTTAGCAGGGATAAGAATCGAGTAGCCCACCTTTTGGCCTATAGTAAGTGCTCCAAAACCATACTCAAAGGGCTTGTTCCCAGCTGGCTAAGCTCAGCCCTTCTAAAGGATGTAAAGCCCAGTCCGATTGCCTTGAATTGTATAGAGAAGAAAAGAATGGAAAAGAAAATCCCACAAGAAAAGGGATGAGAAGAATCAAGATAAAAGCATGAAAAATCCAACTTTTCATGGCAACCAGACAGCTTAAAAATGATTTTTGAGAAAATTTTGTCATGAGAAAACCTTTTCATGGCAACCGGACTGGGTCTAAGGGATTTTCAGTCCCCCTCTTGTTTTAAAGAATCTCATTTTGTTACCCAAAAAAAAAAAAAAAAATTAATTACACCATAATTATATATGCACTTTGTATTTATCAAAGTACATTCATTCAGTGTCGTGGAAGAGAATAAAAAGTCGCAGGTGGGATCCTTTGCTCTAACTTTAACCCACATCATCTGTTTATGGAAACATCCTTGAGATGCTTTTTCTTGCCTCATGAATAGTGAAAGTTTCGACAAGGGGAAGGACTACTAAATGGATTCAAGATCGAGACATTTTCGAGAATTGAGGGTTTAATGGTCCTGTCCTAGGCTATTCAGCGAGGACACATCTCTTATCTAAACATAAAGTAGATATCCACTTCTCCTGTGGGAATTTATATCACTACTCATCTCTTAACTATCTCACCCTTCTCCGATGAGCCAGTCTTAAGGTTATCCTTTGTTATGACATAACAGAATTGATTCAGATTAATGGCAATGTGAAACGTACCAAGAACAAGAGAATAGGCAAAGACAAATACTAAAGATTATAAAAATACAACAATTTATTCCCAAACCCCAAAACGTAATTCTACTCAAAATACAAAGAAATCACCTTAAAATTTTTCTTCTAAAAACCAGAAAACAAGCTTAATTATAGTGGTGTGAATCCTATGAAAATTACTTTTTATTGCAACCAATGTTGAAATATATTAAGTATATTAATTCTAACATCTCCTACAACCTTAGGGTTTTAGGGGAGATTAGTGGGTTTAAATCTCTCTATAGATGCAATTATTCTCTTAAGTTCTTTGTGCACATGTATCCATGTTCTAAAGACTTGCACCTAGCTCTCTCATTTTCCTTGTACTCCTGATGGAAAGAGTTGAAATATATTAATTCTAATCTCTCTTACAACCTTAGGGTTTTAAGAGAGATGGTTAATTGTTTTATTTAAAGTTAAATCTGGCCCACGGATACAAATCGGTTTAAAAAAGGGGAATCAATATTTTTGAGTTTTTTGGGTTATTCTAGATCACACAAACAGGTTACACTTCGGTTAAATTCAAGATAATTTCACAACAGTCCTCATGTCCAAAACTTATATTTGAATGACAAAGGTTCCTCCCCCGATTAGTAAATTCTACAAGCAAGTGGTGGTGACATTCACTGCACACCACATCAAAGGGTTCACAATTTTACGAGGGGGTTTTAAAATTGTGGCAATGTGACATCAATGAACACCACCGCCACTTTCCTCTCGGTTTCTCCAACTGCATAGGATCCTTTGCTGATTTGAATCTTTTGTCATTGTTTTAACCACGCTTGAGCCTGCAGCATCATAGTATGGGACCCACGACATGGGTAAGAGAAGTAGGAGACAGAGACCCAGATGTCGGAAAACAAATCCTTTGCAACAAGCTTAAAAGACATTATTAAGGTCCTGTTTAATTGTCTTGAATTCAAATACAAAATGACAGAGAAGTATAAAATAGAACTATAATATAATGTTTTGTCCAATATTTGGTGGCCAAAACACCATCCTGAGCATTTGTTTCTAAAAAAGAAAATCACACAAGAAAATAAAAGAAAAGAATCATAAAAAAAATAAAAAAATAAAAATAAACCATGAGAAAACATCTTTTCATGACAACAGCTTGAAAATAATTTTCTTGTGAAAATTTTGTCAACAATAATGGGAAAATCAGTTTTTCTTGGCATCCAGACAGGGCCTAACTGGAAACTGCTGTCAAAGAAAACTGCCCCGTCAAAGAACAACAATGGGCTTAGCATGGGCTACTTTTGAGTTTACAACGTGACGGGATAGGTTTATGAACGCTTTCCTTAACAAACGCTCATCACTGCTCTTTGCTAGGGGCGGACACATCCGCATTGAAAAGTGATTTTCACTTTTTTGGGGGGTGTATATTCACTTTTCGGCGCTGATGTACCCGCCGCCTGACAAGGAACAGTGGTTAGCATTCGTTAAAGGTGAGCATTTTTTCTCCATTCACGACTGGAAATTTATAATTGCTACATCATGTTTTTAGTTACTTGGTTTCCGTTACTACACTAAGTACAATCCACCCTCCTAATATTGGGTATCCAACTATCTAAACTACTGAATAGAAACATTGAGGATGTGTGTTGCGCATTAGTTGGGCCCAAGGTTTCAGCAAGCTTGGCTGGCTCACTCTAAGTTTTGAGACCTGTACTCAATTTCGGGTTGGATTTGGACATAAACTGGCCTAGCACAAGCCTTTTCTAAAGTTAGCCTTTCCCTGACAACATATGCACCCACAATAATAAGCGTTCACTACAGGGAGAGGATTTGGTGCTCCCTCTTAACGAACAACTGTAGTCTTCCCACATGCAGAGGAGACACATTACATCAAAAAAGTGTTTTGGGGGAGGTGATTTTCACTTTTCGACATGATGTGTCAAACCTCACCATTCGTGACAGATAAGTTGGGTGTAGCAAGATCTCATGCAGTACGCTTCAGCGGCTTGAGCTGATGAGATATCGTCAGCTAAAGTTGCAAAGAAGGAAGGATAATCTTGTAACTTAATACATTTAGAACTCATATAAAAGGCATTAATTAGGCGTTCACGCTTTCAATTTCTTCGTCGATGGCGGGGGTTTCAGGCCTTCACCTACCCAAAGAAGATGAAGAAGGTGAAGAAGCTGAGATAGAAACCCTTGAATCCGTTCCCTACTGGCCTTACGAATTCGACCATGATGACATGTACGCTTCGGATTCCGATCCTTTCTCTCCCCAGCTGTCCGAATTCGTATCCTCAGATCGCTCTGTCCATGCTCAGATTCTTGTCGATGGAGACGACGTTGATGAACGCGAAGTTCGTCTTCAGATTGGCGATGTCGAAGGTTCAGATTCTGATTCCGTCAGCGATGTGAATTGCCACTGCGAAGATCAGGTGAATTACGTTATGGATTTGTTTGAACGAAATGTAGATCAATCTCATGTTATTGGTAATGATGGGTTGGCATCGAATCCGTTTTCAGAAACTTTGAGTGAGTCGAATTTTGGGGTTGTTGAGGGGAATCATGATATGAATGCTGATTACGTGGAATTAGGGTTAGGGTTAGGTTTAGGGATCGGATTCGATAGACATGGTGAGGAGGATGATGACAATGGTGGGTTTATGATTGAGGAGTGTGGGGGCGAGTTCGTTGTGGGTGGACGGGCTTCTGTCTCTGAATCTGGCCAGTCTTCCGGGATACATGCGATGGAACCATTTGAGGATGGCGTTGGAGTTGTTGGAATTGGATCGGATTCAGATGAGGAGGAGGGCGGAGTTTTGGGGATCGACGTGAATTCCGGAGATGATGATGGATTGGATTGGGATCCGGGTGATCTGGGTCTTCCTCTTTGTTGGGACTGTTTCCGTCTGGAGGATCAGAGGGAGTCCAATGAAGATTTTGAGTGGGAAGAAGTTGATGAGATGGTCGATGAGAGGGAGGTTATGAGCATGGTGATTGATGTGGATGAGGACATATCGGTAGGGACAGAAATCGAATTTGAAGAAGAAGCAGGTGAAAGCAGGGAAGAAGTCCTGAGAAATTTGGAGTGGCAAGTTCTTTTAGCAGTCAACAATTTGGAGAGGAATCCAGACTTAGAACATGGCTCTGAATCTTTTCTGGCAGATCACGAAGATTACATTTATCCTGCAGAGGACGAGATGCTTTTTGGGCAATTCTTAGAGAACGAAAGTTATCTGAAGAGTAGTCCTCCCGCTGCTAAATCTGTTATTGAGAATCTTCCATCGATCTTTTTAACCCAAGATGATGTGCAGAACAACAATGGCCTTTGTGCAGTTTGTAAGGATGAGATCTCCTCAGTGGAGCAAGCTAAACAACTTCCTTGCTTCCACTACTATCATGGGGACTGCATTATTCCATGGCTTAGTATTCGGAATACCTGCCCTGTTTGTCGGTTTGAATTACCAACAGATGATCCTGTTTATGAGCAGAGAAGAACCCAAAGGGCTGGTAGTCAGCCCGGCAGGGGTTTCTCAGGTCAGATGCAGTTTTGAAATATTCCTTGAGCAGTAAGATGTGCTCAATGTAGGTACAGTTTTTGAACAGAGCATCTCTTTTTTATGATGTTGTTGATGTTCTATTCTCTCTTAGTGAGATAAGAAAAATGATAATTTCTAGATTTTACTATAGGATCTTCGTATTAAATAATTTGTTAATCATTGTCTGTTTTTCTTATACATGGTAGCTTGTAAACCATTTTTTCAAATCAAATGTAGATTGTCTGTATTGAGGTTTAGTTTCCATTAGTTGTTCATTTCCCTCTTCATCTGATATCCATTGTTCTCAAATTCTTATGGAAGTAGGGAGTGTGAAGTTTCAGGAAAAAATGATTACTCAATTGTGTAATTCATTAAAATCATGAATGATTTTTAGAAAATGTTCTACATTATGAACAATTTCACTATATTGGTGTTGATATTTTGCTTATATCATGTAAACATAGGTGCTTATATGTTGTAGAGGGAGTATTTTTACTTTTAAAATCATATTTTTACCCAAATAACACTTTTCTGAAGAATACCATTAATAACAATTAAATATAGTTTTTTTTTTAATGTACAATTTATCATATTTCTCCAGTGTATCATATATATACCAGTATAGATAACAATACATTAAATTATGGTATAAAAAAAATAGAATCAGCTGGTTTAATCTGGTAGAAAACTTTTCATATTATTTCTTTTTTTGATCACCTCTTAGGTATGTATCGAATCGATTCTTTTTAATGAATAGATCCGATCACAACTTCGAATATGGAATTCAAAGGGATCAAATAGGAACTCAAAATAAAAAAATTCAAAAATAATAAATGTTACATTGGGATGTATGGGGAGCATTTTGTGGTCCTTCTCTCCTTTAGCCACATGGTGTATTTGGAAGGAGGGGAATGACTGAAATTTCAAAAACAAAAAAGGTCTAGATTTGTTGTGATTGATAAACTAGAGCTCTATTCATTCACCAGACTTAGGTGAGAAGGAATTTGAATGATTTGGAGATGGGTGATACTGCTTAGCAAAGTTGAAGCTGAATCCGGGTTTGAGTGATGGGTGTGTGTGTTAACAAGGGCGGTAAGTTTACAAATAGGTCGTTTTATAGGGAGATGGAAAAATCGAGTATGTCTTTGGTTTCTTATAAGGGTATTTGGATTGCAGGTTTACCTTCGAAGATTCCTTCATCTGTTTGGAATTGATATCTCGATAAAATTTTCACCCTTAACCATCTAAAGAGTTGATGATGGGACTTGGCAAATAGGTGTATTTTGTGTGGAGGAATGGCAAACCATCTCTTTAGCCATTGCTGTATGGCATGAAAAGTATGGGGTTTCTTTCTTAATCACCTCAAAAATAAAATATTTTGGACCTTCTCAAACCAGTTCAGAGACCTTAGAAGTACTTGTCCCTTGAAAATCTTTGCCATCATTTATTTGCTTTTGTTTGGTTGGGCTTTCATCTCTGTTGATTTTTACGAGACAATATTTTTTTTTTTTTGAGGGGATTGTTTTGTTTTCTGTTTTATTCGCTTTTCTTTTTGAATGAAATTATCTTTACCTCTCTCTCTCTCTCTCTCTCTCTCTCTCTCTCTCTTGCACAAAAAAAAAGGGCTTATCTCAAGACGTGTATAAATC
>JAOXJP010023841.1:0-31428 GCA_025762735.1 Platanus orientalis
ATATATAGGGATTAGTAGAGGACAAATAAACCCTAGTAGTTGTGGGATCCTAATGGGACTCTTATCCTTAAGCTTATGGGACCCACCATCCTGAATTGAGTCAAAACTACAACTAGGAACTCAATTGTTTGATAATTATAATCAGACACTCCATTAATTGCAACAATTCCTGTGACATGTTACAATTTAACGCTCAAGAATAAGAATATAATGTTGAGGCCCTTTCTCACAAACCTTTTCACAAAAACATCCTTGCATTATACAGTATCCCTCAATGACCCTCAAGAGAATAAACTAGTCACTATCAAACCCTTTTTGGTCATTGGTAAATTATCTCTAGAACATTAATAGATCAATTGGACGTTAAAAAGATTTCTTAATAAATTCTTTTATAAATTACTTATTTATTTAATTAATATAATTTTGAAAATCATTTTGATAAACACTTTATCAAAAACACTAGATTCAGATTTGCATGTCCAATCAATTCATGTTATTCAGAGTCTGAGTATTTCTCCTTATGATTAGGGCAGTGGATTCCTTGTTGGGTATTTGTGTTCTCTCAAGCATCAAGCTAAGTATCCAAGTTATCCATGATATAGCCACTAATTAGGCATCACTGGTTGGAAAATCAAAATAATCAACTTAAATAACTTTGAGAATCATAAGTCCCTCAAGTCAAAGGATTAGTCTGTAAGTTATAGACATCATTTACTCTGACAATGAAGTTTTACTAAATTTATTCATTATTGATCTCCTTAATGCATTTGAATTTTGCATATACATGTAAGTTTAGAGTCTCACTCCAGTGATTGAGATTACATCACTCCCTCATATAGCAACTCTACACATAACATCTTTTTAAGTGATGTGCCCAACATCACCCATAGTTGTAAGGTTTTAGGCCTACAAGAATTGGATAGTCAGATCCTTCACACATAATCCATGTGTCTGACATCCTACTATGTTTCCTGAGGACCACCTATCTCATCCCATGAGATCAAATAATTACCCATAAACAAATTTATACACATGTGCTAATGGAACACAGTACTTTATTGTTAATGATAAACAAATAAATATTGTAAAATGTGTCTACGATGGTTTTGTTGGGACACATATTCTAACAAACTCAAAGATTCTCTCATTCGTTGTACTATTTATTGTTGACAGATGAGGGTGAACCATAATGCTATGATGATGCATTGGAGGTTGATGTAAGAACTAAGTGGGAGCATACCATGGATGAAGAGATGAACTCCTTGTTTATAAACCAGACATGAGACTTAGTTCCACTACCTACAAGAAAGAAGGCACTAGACAACAAATGGATGTACAGGTTAAAGGAAGAGCATGATGGAAGCATGAGAAACAATGCTAGGCTAGTTGTGAAAGGGTGTCAACAAAAGAAATGTGTTCACTACTCTGAACTATTTTCTTTAGTTGTGAAGATGACCACCATTAGAGTGGTGTTAAGCAATGTGGCAATGGAAGATATATACCTTGAGCAATTAGATGTGAAGATAGCTTTTCTCTATGGTGACTTGAAAGAAGACATTTATATGCAACAACCACAAGGGTATGGAATATAAGGTAATGAAGAAATGATGTGCAAGCTCAAGAGGAGCTTATATGGGTTGAAGCAAGCCCCAATGTGGTAGAACCTCAAGTTTGACAGGTTCATGTTAGAGAGTAGGTATAGAAGATGCCATGTAGATCACTGTTGTTATCACAAGACCTTTGATGATGGGTACATTGTTCTACTTTATGTGGATGATATGCTTGTGGCAGGTTCAAGTATACATGAGATAAACAACTTGAAGAAATAGTTGTCAAATGATTTAAAATAAAGGACTTGGGAGCAACTAATAGATTCTTGGACTAAGAATCACAAGAGATAAGAAGTACCATGAGTTAAGGTTGTTTGGGCAGAGTATGTTGAAAAAGTACTTAGCAGATCCAATATATATAAGATGTAAAGCCAATTAGTACTCCACTGACTAGTCATTTCAGAGTATCCAAGGAATATATTCTTATGGTATTGAAATGGAGAAGGATTATATGTCCAGGGTTCCATATGCTTTAGTGGTGCAAAGCTTGATGTATGCCACAGTCAGTATTAGACCGGTTGTAGCTCAGGCAGTGGGAGTTATGAGCAGATTCAAAGGAAACCTAGAAGGAGGCATTGTGAAGTAGTTAAGTGGGTCCTGAGATACTTGAGAGGGACCACTAACGCAACTTTGAGTTTTAATGGAAAAGAAGTATTATCACAAGGTTAAATAGACTCAGACTTGTTAGGAGATAAATATAAGAGGGGTACAACGGGGTATGTGTTTACCTTGGGGGACATAACAATCAGTAGCGCTTTTCTTAATAGAATCGGAATATATTGTAGCATTGGAGGCTAACAGGGAATTGATTCGGTTGAAAAACCTGATGGAGGAATTGGGAAATAAGCAGGAGAACCGCAGGCTATTTAGTGACAGTTAGAGCGCTATTCATCTTACAAAAAACTTAGCCTTTCATGCCAGAACCAAACACATTAATAGAAGATATCACTTCATAAGATATATCATGGAAGAACAAATGTTAAGGTTAGAGAAGATCCATATGGATGATAATCCCGTATACATGTTTACCATGGTGTTGACATTTCAGAAACTTGAGCTTTGCAAAGCGTCAGTTGGTATTCATGGGTAAAGATGAAGATGTAGAGTTGAAAAGATTCATATAGAGGAAGATGTCTTATCACAGGTACATAAGCTAGACAATAGGAAGAGAGAATCAATCTCCAAGTGGGAGATTGTTGGAGTGGAGTCTGATGTAAGTCAGAGGCAAGGGGAACCAAGGAAAGGAGTTCCAACAGTATTGGATCGATCTAGCTAACTCTTGGATCGATATTGACATGTTCGGGAAAATCAGGCCTATAGAAGACTAGCACTAGAGAAGTGCCAGGTTGATTCGATTGACAAACGGATTGATACAAGGCACCATGGATCGATCTAACAACAACAAGACAAATTTCGCAAGTTTCGTGAAATGCTAGAATCCATAGTTTTGTGGGGGGATTAACTTGGTTCATGTATATAAGGCCTCTAAGGTTGTCTAGGGTTATTTTAAAATTAAAGAAAAAGAGAAACATTGTAGTTTGTGAGAGATTGAGAGAGAACTCTTATAATCTTCCCCAAATTGGGAAGCTTTCTTTGCAGCTTTGTGGTTTTTTTCCCAACTTGGGGTTTTTCACATAAATCCTGTGTTCGTGTGGTGTGCTTGTGGTTTGATTTTTTTTTTTTTTTTACTTTGATTGTTATTGCTTCTTCTTGTTTGGTTGATTGATAGGCTTTTGGATTAAACCCCCAACAACATGGTCTATCCAAACATACTTATAAAATCGAAAATATCTTTTAAACCAGTTTTAACATGCATGACTTATGGTATTTAATAGAATAAATCATTTGTTTGAATTCATAATCAAAGTAACGTTAAGGTGTAAATGTATGATATCATAACCACACTAAAGTTAAAACATTTACTATATATATTATAAAACTTCAGCACATGTAACCATTAACTTGAATTTTTTCAATGCATACAACAGTCAAAATAATGTTATTTTATACTTAATATAATAAATGATTTTAATAAATTATAATAAAATTATTATTTTGAAATTAAAATTCCTACAATTACTTGGACATAAATTGATAAAGCAAAAAAAAAAAAAAAAGAATTCAGAAGAAGAAACTAATGCTAAGTTGAATGAGATAGTTGGCTATAATAAAAAAGTAGCAAAAGAGATCCATAGAGTGCTAAAGAGAAAATTATAAGAAACTTGGTGGTGAAATAATAAAATTTTAAACCACTATTAGAGTTAAGAAGTTTCTGTCTCAAGGCTTGCAAAAGACAAAGAATGGAAAATTTTAAAAGGTATAAAAGTGCTAAAAATATCGATAAAGTACTAAATGAGATAACAATTAAGATATATGAAAACTTTTCTCATAAGTTAGGCACTAAAGATGATGAGATAGATTTATACAAACTTATTAGAATGAGAAGAAAGAGATTTAGAGTCTTGGATCTTGTTATAGACATTAGGGGTGAAGATTAACAAGTCATAATCAAGGATGATGGGATTAGAGAAAGTTGAAACTGTTTTCAAAATTATCAAATGACAGTCATGTAGAGAATGACTATTTAGGAGAAATAAGTAATACCACTAGATTATAGACCACATGTGTTTTTGTAAAATAGGTTGTCAAAAGTAATGAAGGCAAGGAAGGCCTATCACTAAATAAAATCCTAATTTGAGGCTTGAAAATGCATGGGAGACAAGGGATTGTCTTGGCTAAATAAAATGTTCAATAAGATCATTAATACTAAGAAAATGCTGGTTGAATGAAGAAACACATCATGATACCTATTTATAAGAACAATGGAACCATTTAGACTTGTATAAATTATCATGGAACAAGTTTACAAACCAACTATGTAACTTTGGGAGAATGATTAAATAGATTAAGGCATGATATTAGAGTATTATCGAGTTATTTTGAATTTATCCTAGGATGATCAATGATAGGAGCTATTTTCTTAATTGATCTATGAAAAAAGTTTAGAGAAAAAAAGAAATATTTTCAAATGGTCTTTGTTTATTTAAAGAAAACATTTGACATAATATCTTGAGAGATCATCTAGTGGATTTGAAAAAGAAAGGTATTTTGAGTAGATGTATTGATTGAATTAAGGATTTGAATGATGAAATGGTTAATAATGCTAGAACAATTGTGGGAGAGATAAGGAGATTTTCGATCACAATGGGTTTACACTAGGATTTAGCATTAAGCCTATATTTTTTTACAAACAAATGAGTTGATTGGGCATATACAAGAGGACCCTTGGTGTATGTTGTTTGTTGGTGATATAATTTTGATTGGCGATACTTTAGAAGGGATAAATGCTAAGTTAGAATTGTATAAGGATGTTTTAGAATCAATATATTTTAAGATAATTCATACTAAATGGACTATGTTGGGTGGAATTTTTGCAAAAATAGGAATATGGGGATAAATTTAGATTAATGACCAGGAGATACCCTAGAGTAACTATATTCGTTATCTTATTTTAATCATCCATAAAGAGGGAGACTAAAAAGGATCTTGCCTATAGAATTAAAATGGAGTGGATGAAGTAGATAAATTCTTCCATAGTGTTATGTGGCAAATCATTAAAATTGAACGGGATTTATGAGATGACTGGAAGACCAGATACTATTTGAGCAAAATATTGTACAACCAAGAAACAACACATACATATAATGAGTGTACTTGAGATGGTAATGATAAGTAACATGATTAGAAGGGATGTACTTGTGAATGAATAGATACACTTGAACTTATGAGGGTAGCACCAATAGCTTACATATAAGAAAAGTTGTTTGAGATGGTTCTCCATGTCCAGAGAGGAATAATAATTGCACTAGTGAGAAGGAGTGATATGATGCTAATTGAAAGAGTAAAAAAGACAAGCATAAGGTTAAAACTAAGGTCGAAGTATTTAGGAAATACATTTTTTTTCTTATGGTTTGATGATAGGCATGGCTGTATATATATATGAGTGATATAGATGAAATATGAATTTTATAGCCGACCTTAAACCATTGGGATAAACATTGTTGAGTTGAGTCAAGATATTTTCCTAACTAATAAATTAAAAATATAAAATTGGTTAGACCTGCAATTTTGATCTCCCAAATTCCAAGATTAATATGCCTTGCAATAGGCTTACCCAAGAAATACAATAATTCTTGCTATAAGAATTTAAACTTAATGGGAAAGTGCTCACTACTTAAATCAGAGTCCAAATCCATGACCCTTTATCAAGGTTGTGTTTGTGATTAGAGGCATGGATTGAGTTCTAGCCTTACAACAACATTGACCCACAACATAATAGAATTGTTTGCGCTTAGGGTGACCTCAGGCTGACTCATTCATCCTAATTTATATCCAAACTCATCTTAGTTCTCTTTTAACGTGTAAGTTGTTGTAATCCTAGCCAAAATCTAACTTAGACTAATTCAATGCATAGCCCGAGTTAGGTTTAAGTAAAATAAAACTTGCATTGGGCTTTTGATTCTTAGATTGTGTCAAGTTATAAATTGACTATTCCCTTTAGGGGTTGGTCTTGAAGTTATCCTTACGCTAGTTGGGTTGCACTGAACATGTGTAACTACATAAAACTTATCAATTGATTATGGTTCTTAATTATAAAATTATTAACAATTCTAGTGTTATAACAAACATCTAGAAATAATGTCAAATAAAACTAGAAATTAACTGTTGGCAACCAAGGTACGAACCACAACAAATAAACAAAACAACAACTCTAAAAATCATTCAGGTTTTGATCCACAGAAAAAACACATAAATAATAAAGGGAAATAAAAGGGTACCTAGAGGCATGATCTCGAAGGACTATAATGTTGCAATACATCACAAACATGATTTCATTATCTTAGGATTTATATTCCTAGTCCTCTTTGGGTACCGTATAAGTGAAAATAAGGTCTTTCTCTTAGTGAAGGATTTAATATAAAGATGACTCTATGGTATCATTAAATGATAAAATTTAAGGAAGTATGTAAATGAAATTAATCCATACCTTAAACTGGTTTTTTTTTTGTAGGGCCACTCAGGCTGTTGATTGTCATATCATAGTGTGGGATCCACACCATAGTTGGGAGAGGCAGGCATTGATGCACACACTTGTGAATGCTACTAGACGGGATTGAACCCTTGAACTCTCTCTTGGAGAGGCGATGCCAAAGCTACTTGGGCAAGAGGACATTGACTCCTTACATGGTTAAGGTAATTAAATCCTACACCTACTTTTTCCCTTAAAGATCAAACTTCTCAACAAATCCTATTTCACAATCATTATCACTTGTTTAGTTATGTACAACTACAATTTGTATAAATAATTTGATAAACTTAATCCATGTTAAGAAATAAAAATATTGAATCGAATATTTAGTTAAAATAAAACCTTAATGTTCATATATGCATATTGCCCAGTTTATATATTACAATAGAGGAAAATAAGTTTAAAATTAATTCAAACAACAACTACACCTCGTGTTATTCCATTTCTATGAGACTAGTTTAAGGTTTGTTGACAAAGATTGTATGCGTAGACTCCGCAGAAAATATGTAACAAATCCAATAGAATGAATTTCTTGATATTAATGAAAAGGACACAGGCTCTTTGATTTTACATTTTGAGTAAACCAATGATTCTTGTTGATGAAAGACTAAGGGCCAAACAGTATATTTCTTGGACTGAAGTCTTTAAAGTGATTAACTAGAGGTGTTGTCTTTTTTCTGGGGTGCTGTGCTTGATTTGTAATAGAGTGAACAACATGAATCTACTAGCATGGTTGACTTGTCGCGTGTTTATGAAATTGTAAGAAGAATTTTTTTTCTCAAACAAGACATATGTACTACATTGGTTGACATTACACTTCAACAAAACAACTTTAAGAAGCAAAGCAAATTTTAAAATAAAAATAATATAAAAGGGAAATGAATGATGTCTATTGTATTCCAACTAGCATTTAATTAGGGCTTTGACGAGCTGAGCTTTTAGCGAGAAGCTCGGCTCAAGCTCATTTAGCTAACGAGCTCAATTAGAGGCTTAGGGTTGGCTCATTGACAACCCTTGTGTCCCATGCAGGCATGTTTGGATTTTGGGCCTGTTAGTGGTTAAACATTGAGCTCGATGGTCCATGGGTCATTTTACAAACTCAGACCTAGGCCAATGGGTTGTCCCTAAGGTAGAGCAAAATTTGTAAATTTAAGACACATGAATGGTCTCAAGGATTTTTATGTACATTTGTGAGGATGTAGGTCCTTGTTTTCAATTCACACAAATTTTAGGTGCTTATAAGGTCATACATGGATTTTTACTTTGCACATTCTATGATATCAACTACAAACACCCAGGTTAATTTCAAGTAGGTAACCTCCTTGGACTCCTATTAACAACAATTTGACATTCTTTGAAGTTGGTTTGGTGGCCTTATAGTTCCTTAGTTGTTACGATTTTCTGTTCCATACTTTTAAGTTCTTCTATAACAAGAATATCACATGAATGGATTCCATTTAAGCTTGTACTACGTTGCATTTATAATACACAATGATTGATTATATCGGTAATTTTTCATTTATATTCACAATAAGGAAATAAATCATTGATTAATCATCATGTTCACCATTCCATCCAAAAGTAGTTAAAGAAAGTTTACTACCTTTGTAATGGCTATACTTGGTTCATATTTTAAGGTAAGAATTAGGCAAGCAAATCCATGGTTAAGGCCTTACTTTGATCTTACAAACTAAACCTTTATATTTTCTAAGGATTTGTACAGTTGCATCATTAGCCAAAACTCTTTTTGTTAATCTGGTACTTATGAGTGATTAACATTGTTATTATTATTTTTTCATTTCTTACCAATTTTGATATTAACACAAGTTGAAGGAGGTTGGAAAGGTTCAAGGTGTGCGAGACAAATGCACGTCATACTTATATGGAAAAAAAATGTATTCAACTAGTCTTTCCATCTCTTATATCTAATAACCCTTAACTATTCATAGGGTAAAAAATAACAATGCAATCAATGTGTGTATAAGACATTGTTGGAAGAGGAAATTGTTTACAATTCGAAATCCCTCTACAGTCTGAATGGTCTGTCACAACCACAAATGTGGGTGGTTTTTTTTCCACCGTCAAGATTTGAATTTTCAAATTCCAGTCAAATCATATCCACATTTGTGATTGTTATAGTACCATTTGTGGCTGTTAGCACAACATAAGATGGGAAAGAGTGGTAAGGAAAACTTTGGGTTTGATAGTTGAAAGCATCAGACACATCTTTAAATGGGTCTCATCTAAGGGATAACCAAGGATATGTTAATAGATAAGACAGTTAATTGGGTTGGGCTAGCCCGAAGCTCCACATGCTCAACCTAAAAAATAGTTGGGCTGAGACAACCTAACTTCAAGCTAGGATGAGTGTGAGCCTAGCTTTTAGGCCCAAAGTTTTATCCTGGCCGAGTTTGGGTAGGCACAATTTTATCTTGATACCTGACCCAGCTTGGCTCAAAGTAGTTAACAAATAAAATTTTTATATGAATGTTGATATTAGGCCTATATATTTTTTAGGTTTATATCATTTTAACAAATTTACTATCATCAAATAGTTTAATGTTTCAACTGTTAAAAAATGCCCATGTAAAATGTATTTAGGAGTAGTTATAGGCCTAAAATGAGTCCAAAGATTAAGGGAAGAGTTTTAGTTCGGGTAGCCCGAACTCGGCTTAAAACCCATTGTTTTTGTCACGCCCCAAATCTAGACCTCCTTGGTGTCATAAACTTGGAGTGTGACATTCATTATTTTCTTCTTATAACACTTATCTCTCTCTCTCTCTCTCTCTCTCTCTCTCTTCCTTTATAATTCTTCTTGTCATATTACAAACCTTTACCAAAGGTACTTAAACATACAGAACATTTATTAACTACCAACATTCATTCACCATATGCAATGGAATATACAAGAAATAACATCACGTACGATCACATATAAAACATCTTCTCTAATTCCAAGAAAATAAGCATCATTCCATACTTAGCCTCCAAATGGGCACCTCAGGTTAAAACATTACAATCCCTTAAGAAAATCCAAACTAAAACTTAACAAGGTAATGAGGTTCCTCATTAGCTATTTTCACTCTAACCAAACTAAGAAAATCTTAGTTCTCCAAACCAAGAAAATCTTAGTTCTCCAAACCATCTTTCTTCGAGTTGCCCCCCTTAAGCTTTAAGTTGAAAAATGGTATTAACTAGGGGAGCTTGATGGGCGTGTCAGTAATCATACAAAACATATAACAAAATAGGGTCAAGCTAAGCACAAATATTTAAGATGTTAAAATGATCGTATGACTACATTCATAATACAAATCAATGTGCACTATATTCGAAAACAATTACTAATACTTGTATGATTTACTTCTCACAATGGAAACACATGCAATTTTCTTTTACTAAGAAGCATAAGTAGTTTTCCTTTTATATCAAATATGAACATTTTCACTTGCATATCAAACATGTGCACATTTTCTTCATTTTAAAACGTGTACACTTTCATGATAAAACATGTACGATTCATTTCATGGTAGATATATATATTTATTTAATGGCTAAACATTCATTTTATGATAAAACATGTACTATTTATTTCATGACAAACATAAACAATTCATTCCATGACTAAACATGTGCGGTTCATTTCATGATAAAACATGTACTATTTATTTCATGGAAAACATGAACTATTCATTCCATAATATGACAGAGCACCTATATTTCTTCCTCTACTCAAAATAAACATATATGATTCTCCACAATCTGAAAGGAAATACGTACAATTCACCAACACCTAACGAAACATATGAGGTTCATTAAAGCATAACGGAAACATGTGTGGTAAGCTTAAGAATAAACATTCTGAAATACATATCACTAAAGCATATTACTTTGTATTTACAATTTTAAAGTCTTACATTATCCAAAAGAACATATGATTTATAAACATGTTTCGAAAATCACACAATGTATCACTACTCCTTATATAATTCTATATCAAGCACATACATATCTCTGATCCCATATTCTACAATCTCATAATCTATAATCACATTTCTTCGATTACGTATCTCAAAACTATCACATATTGTCTTATGAGTGGGGCTTATGTATCTCCAAATGCACACATATTGTCTTATGAGTTGGGCTTATATATATGAATGGGGCTTGCATTTCTCTGAATGCTCACATATCGCTTTATGAGTGGGGTTTATGTATCTTTGAATGCTCACATATCGCTATATGAGTGGGGCTTACATATTCCGAATGTTCACATATCTTCCTATGAGTGGGGCTTACATATCTCCAATCACATATCTTTGAGTTCTCACATACCGTCATATAAGTAGGGTTTACATATCTCCAAGTACTTACATACAACCTTATGTGTGGGGCTTTTTAAAACACTTAAAATTTGATGAAAAGCTTCTTTCAAACATATGAATCTGACTAGAAATTCATTTCACATAACAATATGTAATACATTCACTTTTCTCAAAACATATAAATCTGATAAGAGATTTGTTTCATATAATTTATGCAATACATTCACTTCTTTGAAAACATGTAAATCTAATTAGGGATTCATTTCACATAATATTGGGTAATGCACTCATTTCATTCAAAACACGTAAATCTGATCATAGATTTATTTCACATAATGTTATGTAATGTACTTACTTTATTCAAAACATGTAAATCCGATCAGTGATATATTTCACATAACATTATGCAATGCACTTACTTCATTGAAAACATGTAAATCTAATCACAGATGCATTTCACATAACATTATGCAATAACATAGTATAAGGAATAGAAATGCTTCCAACATCATTAAAAGCTTTAGGTACATTTATAAATATTTTAAAAAACCCATAGGCTTGAAATCTTTTCATTATGGAAACACATGGGGTGAAAACCCCCCAAATATTTGTCAAAACTTGGCGTAGAAAACTATTTTAAGACAAGGACAATGGGATCTAAATCCTAATATGAATCCTCATAATTTTAAACCAGAAAACCTTAAGTTATAGATTTTAGATCACTACTTCTAAACTTTTGAGAGAAAAACATTGCATATTTTGCAAAACCCTTTTTTCATGCACAATTTCTAATAAATATTTATAATATCCTAACAATGGAAACATATACACATCTTGTAACACCACTCACATATTTGAGTCTATAGATTTTAGGTCATAAAACTTAGAATCATAAGTTTATAAATTATAAATCTAAGTTCCTAAGAAGGAAAACATGTGTACATCTTGTGTAATCACCTACATTCACTAGTTCTTCAAGATCTTAAAGCTAATCCTACAAGATCTTCTTTCCTTTGTGTTTTCTATTCAAGAAATCCTCCAAATTTTTTCTCTTTGTAAGATCCTAGATGTGACTATGCTTGGTTGCAAGTAGAATGCAAGAAAGTGAAGTAAAGATAATTGTAAGAAAAAAGTAAAGTGAAGTTGTAGTTTCTAACCGCTATATGGTTGATTTAGAATACAATAAGAAAATGTAAGAAATTATTGTTTAGTTGTTGAGAAACTATATAGAAAACCAAATGCAAATTTTACAATAAAAACTTTTCATCTATAAACATGTTCAATGGGTTTGAATCATGTCTACTCTGAATGAAGAGTTACCATGCTAGTCCTTATCCATTATGTGACACGATGCCTGAAAATGGGTACATTGATAAACACTCAAGTACCTTTTTAATGTACCCTCCTTTGACTTGTGTATTTACCAAGATGCCCTATGACAAACATCATGTCACGTATCGATTAGTGATGGCATGATCTTCTCCAGTAAGACTGGAGGTGATTTAAACCAATGTTCAACCATCAATCCATAAAACACTCATACATAATACATAAAACCACTCATACATAAATAATTTGATTAAAAGCACAAAACTAAGGACTGATTTTAGCTAATATTTAAATGCATAAAATATTCAAAATAATAACCTTGTATAAGAAATCAAGTGCACCGGTCAAAAGAAAGAAAAAAGAAAGAGTGGACTTGTCTTGCCTTAACCTTTACTAATCTTTTACAGTAGAAATATTAAAACTACAATACCATCACAACCTCCCTTCTTCTTCTTCTTCTTCTTCTTCGGTGCCAAAGAGCTCATTAAGATAAGCAGCTAGGTTGGATGGAAGGGCTTAGAAAAGCGTTGCTAATGGGTAATAAAATCCTCATTCATTTTTGCTTACATGGATTTTTTGAGGCATTCATGTTTATGCTTTGCCACAACATCGTTTAGTATCTTTGGTGTGTATGACTCACATCTTCCTCATTGACAGATAAAGATGATACCAATGATCATCATCAATGGAAAGTGTTTCCTTTTATTAGGTTTTAGATCCAAACGACGACATAGAGACCTTTTCATGGCTTCAATTGTTGTTATTGTTGAGATCTCCCATGAGGGACAGGTTTTTCCCTTTAACCCTCGGATCGAATGGGCTGGTTTCAATCAAGCATTTAGGTTGTTTTAGATCGATCTTGGTTCTCACAAAACTCAGCTAAGTTAAATACATCAACAAGTGAAACTAAAGGGAGAAGAAAGAAGATGGGAGAAGAAATGAGCAGGGGGAAGAAGAAAGATAGTGGAAACAAGGAAGGACATGTGAAGGAGAAACCAAGAGAGGAGAGAGGAACTTTATACCCACCATTGCTAATCTAAGGTCTGGTGAACGATCAAATTGTCTTCAAGCGACAGAAGGTTCCAACGGTCATATTCCCAACTTTTTCGAAGTTGCAACTCATTTCATTTTAAAATCCAATTGATTTGGTCAGATTTTGGCCAGAAGAGATTTTCACACATAGGGAAACTTGATACGAGAAACTATTTTCCTAGTGCTCCTTTTCCTAATCTAACCAAACACCAGCTCCGCTATGTTTTTTTTATCATGTTCATACTATTTTCTGCTTTAAACAATACTTTCCTATGTTTAACTTGCAACCAAACACATTAAGAGGAATCACAGAAGATTTTGGGCTATATGGCTTACCTTTGACAAATTAAGGGATTTTACTCCCTTTCTTCTTATACTTCTCTCCTTTCCTTCTCTTTACTTTTTAAAAAATGTTTTTAGGTCTCTTATGGGAAAACTTAAGGTCTTGGGTCATCACAAGTGGGTTCCACATCAAATAGAAATGAAAATCGCATATTCTGTTGATTTTTTTCCAATTCTGCCATTTTGGACCAGTCCAGACATTTATGGATTGGTCCAAAAAGTATGGATCAGTCCATACTGTCCGTATAGGAAATTTTAGAAGTCTAATGAGCTCTTGGACCAGTCCATCCTTTTTTTGGATCAGTCTAAACCCTCTATTTTTGCATATTTTGGCTTTTATCCTACTATTTTTGTAACGTCCCCAAACCCGGACTTGGATATGGGATCGATATGCGCTCCAGATTGGATCGTTACTTAGATCCGATCACCAATGTTCACAATATTACAGTCATAATTCAATAACCATAGGTTCTCACATGATCACATTCTAAGTTCGATAATTGTGAAAGCATAAATTAATATTCAATAGATCACAATAGTTTAATAAACAATAAGTTGCGGTGGAAAATATACTATAATCTCCAATATGGCTCCAAAATAGTAGAGATCAACAATCTACATCAATAAAATTCCCTTTCACCTAAATCACAAACAAGGGAAATGAATATACCATATCCCAACAGTATATACCAAAATAAAGGGTTCCAAAAATGTCTGAAACAAAGATGAAAATTAAAAGAGAAAAGGCTGAGAACATCGTAACAAGTCTCTAGAGAGGAGAACCTGCAATCATAGTCAGTCTAAAAAATAAAATGGCTAGGTTAGTCTCAACCTATACGTAATCTTACTGATTATAGATAATGTGAAGCAAAATATAAATCTGAGTACTTGCAAGTCTAAAGG
Organism: Platanus orientalis; assembly: GCA_025762735.1. NCBI lineage: Eukaryota > Viridiplantae > Streptophyta > Magnoliopsida > Proteales > Platanaceae > Platanus > Platanus orientalis. The sequence goes on from JAOXJP010023841.1 coordinate 14,628, forward strand.
TCAATGCGAAACTAGACAAAGATTGAAATACTAATTATAATCATGCCAGTACAAACTAAACAATAATCAAAATATCAAACTTAAGTCGAATGTCCAATATAAAGTTCTAAGTTCAAATTAATAAAGAATTCTAACTTCATAATTCAGAGTTCAATGTTAAATACCACATAAGAATCAATGTCCAAATAAGTAATTCAATACAAAAATCAAACTCTGTGAGTTTAATGACATATGTTAGTTTCAAAAGATTCAATGTCTAATGATTCAAAGTGTTCAAAGTTTAATATTTCAAGAGGTCCAAAGTCTACATGGTTTAAAGAATTCGAAGTTTAATATTCAAAGTATTCGAAGTTTAATGATTCAAAGTGTTCAAAATTCAATGCTCAGAAAGCCCAATGTTCAATGTTTCAAAGGTTCAAGGTAAAATATTTGTATGGTCTAGTCAACCCCACGGGTAGGGTCCTGATCTCTTGCCAGACCCCGTGAATAGGGTCAATGTCCTTGTTGTAACCCCCAGGGTAGGGTCTTGATATTCTAATAATCCCTAGAAGTTGGACCAATATCCGTAAAACCAAGGAGCATGTCCAAAGTACTTTCTCACACTTAGCCTTGTGAGTAAGCCAAAGAATTAAAGGACATGCTTAGCCCCGTGTCAAGGCCCACATAATCGATGGTCTCTCTTAGTTCTATGATGGAGCCCAAAATGGTTCAAAAGTTCGAAGTTTAATAGGGTTTATATCAATAAATTTGAAGGTTCACATTATTTCAATAATCATAATATTTCTATCATGCATGAAATGAATATAGACATAACATTGCCATGATCATTTCAAAGGTATATGATTCACTTAGATTTGATGTTAGTACCTGATTCAATATTCATTAGACTGGAGTCATAATAATTCACTATAATTTCACATAAAATCAATGGTTTCAAAGAATGTAGTAGTATTCAATGGTCCACATAATTCATATGATCACATAGGGAGTATAAGGTTCAATAAAATTAATGAGTTCAATACAAGCTATAGAAATTCAATGATTTTTCAATGAATCTAAGCATAGAGATTAGCTGAATATCACTTATAATATTCCAAACAAATGGCAAAGATTTCTTATCAATTTGATCATTACTAGTGTAGATGTTGAAGTATTCACATGTTCACACAGATTTTTAAAGATTCACATGGGTAAAATTCAGATTTCACTTGATCTAAAGGATTCAATAAAGGAAATCAGTCCACACAATGATTAAGAACAATAATATTTCACAAAATAAGTGTAAATCTAAAGATCAAGTAAGATTCAATGGTTCAAAGCATAGATCATCAGAAATTTCAAAGGATTTACACACATATTCACATAATCTAAGAAATCCATGGAGAGAGACACATCATAGTAACTATAGTAGGCAAGATCACTTACAATCCTTCTAAATACATTGTTCCTTACAAAAAATCCTTCACTTAAATATCTTAAATCTCCTAGTTCTATAATATTAGAGTAAATTTAACATCAAATGAATGAAGCTAAGTAGTTCATGGATGAAAATCACTTATCCTAGAATTTTTTTTCAAAAATGGGTTGAACTTACCAAATTGGGGAATAATTTCTCCTCATTCATCCTAAATCTCCAAATTCTTTCTTTCTCTCTCTCTCTCTCTTCCTTTCTATGTTCTAAGAGGTTTAATAGACCAAAATGAGGTCATATAGTGTTTATACTTCATCTCAAACGAGATCCCATACAAGTGGAAGTCGAATAGAATTGAGCCATGTCACTTTTGTACGTGACCTTTTATTTTATTTTTTTCAAATTTACAAGTTGTGATCGATCATGCTCTTGATCAATCTCAAATCTCATGATCAAATCACACTCCTGATCAATTAAGAGATCTGTGAATGATCACACTCCAAATTGATCAAGAGATCCTTGATCGATAAGGTCAAGACCTAAGAGCCATGATCCTTCTTGTGATCGATCAAGAGTCTCTCTCAGCAAGACCTAAGAGTTATGATCCTTCTCATGATCGGTCAAGAGTCTCTCTGAGCAAGACCCGAGAGCTATGATCCTTATCATTATCAATCATGCTTCTAATCAATCAAGAGATCCATGATTGATCAAGGCTAAAATATTCAAAAAGTTCAGCACTGACCCTCCACAGAAAAATGGCCATAACCTTTTGTAGAAAACTCTGATTTTTGCACCATTTGAGTTGTTATAAAGTAGACACTTGGAGATTACCAATGATGTATGATTTGAACCCAAATTGTCTCTGGATTGGTATAGGTTTTTCAATGAAGTCACCTAAAAAATGCACTTGGAACAACTCTCGAACTTAACAAGTCCATGGCTTAACTCGGATTCTTCACCTCTAACTCAGTCTTTTTGGTTACAAAATACCTTTATGGTCTTTCTAAAGTTTGTTTTAAAATTTTACATAGGTATATTTACATTTTTACCCTTTTAGCACATGGCAAGGTATTACATCCTCCCCCCTTATAAAAAATTCAGTCCCTAAATTTACATACCTTGGTTATAGAACAACTGTGGCTACTTGGTTTTCATGCCATCCTTACATTCCCAAGTAACTTCCTCGTCAGTGTCGTTACGCTATAGAACTTTCACATAGGGAATGGTCTTAGAGCACAACACTTGCTCCTTGCGATCGAGGATCATAATAGGCTGGTCATCATAAGTTAGATCATTTCTAATGTCCAACGAGATGTATTCCAACACATGAAAAGGGTATCGCATGTATCTTCTTAGCATGGACATGTGGAATACCCTGTGAACATAGATACAATTCAAGTGGTAGGGCTAAACCATTAGCCACCTCTCCTACCTTCTTAAGTATTTTGAATAACATAATGAATTTCAGTTCAAACTTCCTTTCTTGCCAAATCTAGCGACTCCCTTAGATGGAGATACCTTTAGAAATACATGATCGCCCATTTCAAACTAGAGTTACCTCCACTTTTTATTGACATAACGCTTTTGTCGACTTTGGGTTGTTCGTAGTCTGTCACAGGTACCCTAATCTTCTTTGTAGTGAATTGTATCAATTCAGGCCTGATCATCTGTTTCTCTCCAACCTCTTCCCAACATACAAGCGATTGACATCTTCTTCCATAAAGGGCTTCAAATGGTTCCATTTGAACATTCTCCTGGTAACTGCTATTGTAGGTAAACTTGACTAATGACAAATGGGTATCTTAACTTCCCTTGAAGTCAATCGTATAGGCTCGTAGCATGTCTTCAAGAGTTTGTATGGTTCTTTCTGATTATCCATTAGTCTAGGGTTGAAAGCAATTCTGGAATTCAGTTTTGTGCCCATAGATTTCTATAATCCTCCCCAAAAGGGAGAAGTGAACCGTGGGTCTCGATTAGAGACGATACTAGTCAGAACATCTTGCAATTGCACTATCTCATCAACATATAGTTCGGTCGATCGGTCTAATGAGTATGATATCCGAATGGGTAAGAAATGTGCAAACTTTGTTAGTTGATCAATAATCACCCAAATAGAATTATAGCCATTGCTTGTTCTGGGCAATCCCACCACAAAGTCCATGGAAATGTGCTCCCACTTCCATTCTGGAATGTTGAGTGGTTGTAGAGGATTTTTCGACTTTTGGTGTTCAGTCTTGACTTATTAGCATGCCAAGCATTTTGAAACAAAGTCAGCAATCACTCTCTTTATATTATTCCGCCAATACACCTCCCTTAAATACTTGTACATCTTGGTGCTGCCGGGGTGAATGGCATAGGCAGTTTTGTGAGCTTCGTCCAAAATCTTCCTCTTAAGTTCTTCAACATTGGGAACACAAAGTTGAATCCCAAATCTCAAAGTGCCATCAGCATGAATGAAGAAGGCATTTATGTCACCATTCCTCACTTCATCTATAATCTTCATTAATGATGAATCACTAATTTGTGTTCACTTGATTTGGTCAATTAAAGTAGGTTGCACCTTTAAGTGGGAAAATAACACATTAAAATTCTTCACCTGAAGTTCCACGTTCAAGTCCTTTAATTCATTGAGTAAGGTAGTCCTCCCTACTTTAATACATGCGAGTGAACTGGAAGACTTTTGACTCAAGGCATAAGCTATCACGTTCGTTTTCATGAGGTGGTAGTTAATGGTACAATTGTAATCATTAATTAGTTCCATCATTTTCCTCTACCTTAAGTTCAGCTCCTTCAGTGAGAAAATGTATTTAAGGCTCTTATGATCAATGAAAATCTCACACATCTCACCATACAAGTAGTGTCTTTAGATTTTCAGCGCAAAAACAACGACTTCCAACTCCAAGTCATGAGTAGGATAATTCTTCTCGTATAACTTAAGATGCCTTCACACATAAATGATCATCTTTCTGTGCTGCATAAGCATGTAACCCAGGCCCTTCCTAGAGGCATCACTATAGATAACAAATCCTCCTGTGCCTGAAGGTAGCATAAGAACTGGAGCACATACAAGATGATCCTTCAATTCTTGAAAACTCTTCTTACAGTCATCATTACATTCAAACTTTGCATACTTCTAGTTTAGCTTTGTCAATGCTTCTAGAATTTTTGAGAATCCCTCAACGAACCTCTAGTAGTAATCAACAAAACCTAAGAAACTGTGAATTTCAGTCACACTCGTTGGTCTAAGCCAACCTACCATAACTTCAACCTTCTTGGAGTCAACAAGAATTCCATCCTTAGATATATCATGACCCAAGAATAACACTCGATCTAGCCAAAACTCACACTTGCTGAATTTTGTGTATAGTTTATTATCCCTAAAAGTTTGTAAAATAATCTACAAGTGTTCTTTTTGGTTCTTGGAATAGACGAAGATGCATCAATGAATACAGTGGTAAAATGATCCAAAAATGGTTTAAATACCTAATTCATCAAGTCCATAAAAGTGGCGGGTGTGTTGGTCAATCCAAAAAGCATCACAAGGAACTTGTAGTATCCATAATGAGTAAGAAATGTGATCTTAGATATGTCCTCAACTCGTACCTTCAGCTGATAGTATCCTGATCTTAGGTTAATCTTGGAAAATACCATTGCTTCATGAAGTTGATCAAACAAGTCATCAATCCTTAGGAGCGGGTACTTGTTTTTGATTGTTACCTTATTTAGTTGTCAATAGTCATTGCATAATCACATTATTCCATCTTTCTTCTTTACAAACAACACTAATGCACCCCATGGACACACACTAGGTCTAATGAAACCTTGTCAAGAAGCTCTTGTAATTGTACTTTAAGCTCTTTGAGTTTTTCTAGTGCCATTTAGTATGGGGCTATAAAAATTGGTCAAATGCTTGGAACAAAGTCAATTATGAATTCAATCTCATGATCTGGGGGTAGACTGAGTAGATCCTCTGGAAATACACCAGTGAACTCTACTATTGGTACATCTTTTATCGTTGAGTGATCGTTACGGTCTTCCATGAGATAAGCTATATAGCCTTGACCTCCCTTGTAGATCATGTTCTTAGCTTGGATAGTTGAGATCAAACATGAAAAAGACTCTTTCTTTATCCCTGTAAAAAGAGAACTTTGTTTGACCCGATATATGGAATACCATTTCCTTGGTGTAACAATGAACAATGGCATGGTAGGAAGCTAAGAAATCCATTCCCAAAATGATGTCAAAGTCATTTAGATCAAGCAATATAAGGTCGACAATCAACTCCCCATCCCTAATCCTAAGTGTACAAGTCTTACACATAAGTTCTGCCAACATAGTCTTGCTTAATGGAGTAGAAATAGTCAAAAGATAATCCATGTACACAAGTATAGTGTTAGCATGTTTCACGAAATCATATACAACAAAAGAATGTGTGGATCCGGAATCAATCAAGACATATGCATCTTGAGAAAACAACCGGAGTATACCTGCCACGACAATCTTGGAAGTCTTTGCATTCTATTCAGTAACGACGTAGACTCTACCACAAACTCTCGGCTTCTGGTCAACGTCAACTAGCTTGGCTATGGCCAGTGCTTGAAAATGTTGACAATCTTTGATCTTGTGTCCAGCTTTCCCGTGCTTGAAGCAAGTGCCAATTGCCTATCTACATGATCCCGCATGCGATTTACCGTATCTTCCACACACAATAGTCGATGTTGTCATTCCCTTAAACTCGCATGCAAAAATTAGAGTATAATTATAGAAAGCCATGTGTGCAGTGTCATGGATTTCGATGTGTGACATACCCTTTCCTTGCAGAAGGGGTTCTTACTTACTTATCTTACTTAAATTGCATCATCTTTTCTTTTCTTTTCTTATATCCCAATTACTTAATCTCAAATATCAAAACATCGTATTAGAAATATAACCATAAACTAAAGCCATCATTAACAAGTACAGTGGAATATATCATTATGCATTCAAAACTATGTAGTAGAAAGTAACTAAGATACCTCAAAATATCCATATCAAATAAACTACCATCTCCAATATAACAAGTATTATCAATAAGCCATCCGACTAGCCAATAATAATATCCATCATCTTATCATAATCGAAAGTACTAGATAACAAAATAACATCATGTCTCAAATGCATCATTGTATCATACATAAAGTGTACTAGAAAATAACATGAACAAAAATGAAATAGATGTAACGGTCCTCTCATTCCCATTAACCATCTCTGGGAATTGAACCTTCAAAAGATCTCGTGCTACATGACACCATTTGAAAGGGTGGTAAAAATATGGGTAAGTTATAAACCCCATGAGAGAACATATATAATGTCCCATGGAGTAAATCGAATATGCACGGATATGACTCAATACTAAATCAGAATGTGTGTAACATGTATGAATCAAACTAGTTGTACGATGAACAAATTTTTATAAAAGTTTCAGAAGTACTATAGCCAAATCAATGGAAGTCCATAATTGAATTAGGTAAAGTGTAGCTCATAAAGAAAGTGCAACATGCAATACAAATGCTTTCTACAAAATACTCATACATATGTAGGCTTTAGCACCTCACAAGTAAGTTGCCTTAGTTAATAGATATCAAATAGATGCATGCTTATAGAAGCTTAATGCATCTCTCAAACCCATTTAACCTAAGAAGGGTTTCTAATAAAACACACCTTGGATTAAATCAACTCAACCCATGTGGGGTTCCAGAACCAAATCTGGTCAAAACATCTTGCATTAAATCCAATAGATTAGCCCACATAAGGACTCTAACAAATTGGAAATCATATAACCCATGTAGAGTCTACAACAAAATTGAAACCTGATACAAAACTAGTGGGCATCTAGTGTCATCTTCACCTATTGATGTGACCCAATGATTGGGTACCTGAAACGGATCACAAGACCAGTGTAACTTGCAAAAATCCCCTAGTACATTAAGGGTTAGCCTGTAAAAATCTCTTAGGGCATCAAGGATTGGTGGATAGCTAGTGTCTTCACCAATTAATGTGACCCATTGATTGGGTACCTGAAATGGGTTATAAGAACAATATAACCCACAAAAATCCTCTAGGGCATCAAGGGTTAGCTCGCAAAAATCCCCAAGGGCATCAAGGGTTGGTGGACAACTAGTGCCGTCTTCACCTATTAATGTGTTCCAGTGATTGGGTCCAAAACAAAATCCCCGAATTCAGAACGATGCTTTGAAATCCATGCATATATCGAGTAGTATATAATTACATAAGGATACAATGCAAGAAACATTCATGTAGTAAATACACATGTGAGACCATGAAAAACTCATGCTTAAATCCAAAAGGAAAGTAATAGCTCATACTCCCACCAAAACTAAGCATTTGGAATTCCTCTTCTAAATTTCCAAAACCAACAATAAGACAAGAGTCCCAAACAAGACATGCAAACGTGATGATGTTATTATGAAGCTCATCGTATTAAGTCTAAGTGGATCTAATCAAGTGGAAAGCATAATAATAACATCAATGACCAACTAGCATATGAAATAGAATAAACAACAAAGCTTGGAGCCAATTAAATTAATAAGAGATTACTAGCTAGCAATAATGATATGAATAGAAATTTCAAGTATGGGGAAATCAAGGCAAATGACAAGCATATGAATTGGAAATCATTTTCCCCTTTTTAATTCCACAAGGATCCAACCTTCTTACATTCAAACATAGAGGCAAACTTAGGATTCTAATGAATCTATGATGGTAGTAGAATAAATCTGAGCCAAACACATATTTAAAGTGGAGTAGATCTAGCAATACACATATGAAATCCATAAGTTCATGTAAATCAAAGTTTCTACCAAGGCATAATGGGAGGAATCATTTTATGGAATATGTGAAATCACAAAACTCACATAGATTTAACAAGAAGTAGTGAAAAAGTGTCATCTCACCTAAAATGAAAACCAAAATGGAGGAAAGTGCAGAAAAACAAAACGAATAAAGAATTTAACTTGAGAACTCACTAATCCCCTATGGATTTGGCGTTTAGATGAAGGAAACTTACTAAACTTTAAAAACATGGCAAACAAAATGAAGGAAAACTGTAATCTCATCCAAAAGAAGGATTTCAAATGAATAGAAAAACAATAATTCAAAGGAGTAGCATATCATGTGTGAAAACTTACAAAAATCTCATAGATTTAGCAATCAAGTGATGTAAACTTGTCAAACTTCAAAGAATTAACAATCAAGTGATAGAGAAACCAAAATACCAACCAAATTAAAGATTGACCAAGAAGAAAACAATAGGAAAATGAAGGGAGTAGCACATCATGTATGAAAATTCACTATTCTTAGCCTTTTTCCTTGCTCAAGCTTCAAAATCTCTCACAACCTCCTTCCCTTTGCCTCTATCCTCTATAAAATGATGTAGAATTAGTGTAAATTAGATAAAACATAAAGAACTAGGAAGAAAACAAACAATCCTAGAAGATTTTTAGAGTTGGGACTGAAACTTACCCAATTGGAGAAGAATCTCCTTCTCTTAGCTCAAGAACTTCCCTAATCTCTCTAACCTATTCTCTCTTTATTCTAATGAAGAAAAATGACCTAAATGATGTGTTAGTTGGGTTTTAAGTTGTCTTAGATGAGGTCCCATATGTGTGGGGGTCCAATGAGTGAAAGCCATGTCCACAAATAGCAAAATATGTAAAATTTTGGGGTTTTTCAGCATTTTCCCAGCTCTGATTGGTCAGGGGTTTGGTGACTGGTCAGGAGTCTCCCGAGGCACATGCCCCATGTCCTGACAGATTAGGATAAGGGTCAGGGATTTTTGAACTTTTCTGCTTAGACATGCTGCGGTAAAATGGGCATAATTTCCTTTAGAAGACTACATTTGAAGCGTTGGAAAATAAACTTGAAGACCTTTTCAATGATGGATGGTTTGTACTCTAATTCAATCAGGATTGGTGTAGGTGGTCTCATGAAGGTACCCTAAATACGCTCTCAAAACAACTTTAGAATTTGACAAGTTTAAGGTCTGACTTGGGTTCTACACTTCAAGCTTGGTCTAAAGGGTTCCTAAATCACTCTATGGTTTGTATAAAATATGTGAAATAAATTTTTTACCCTTATTGAAAAAATTTATGGTTTTTCCCTTTAAGTGAAACATGGGTGTTACAAATGTCCTCACATCGGGTTCTGTCTTCCTTCGGTTCTCAATCTGAGCAAAGTCACCTTGACAAAGTGCCTTTGCCACATCTCTCTTCTTTCTCTTGTCATGAATTTTTTACAGATCTTCGCTCTCACGCTCAGCGATGCGAGCTATCTCAATCACATCTATGAAGCTATCCAATCATAGGATAGACACGCAGGAGAGAATGCTAGGATTGAGGCCTCGCTAAAATATTCTCGCCTTCATGTCATCATTTGCAGTAATTTGTGGAGTAAAATGGTCCAACTCCATAAATTTGGCCTTATACTAAAACATTATCATGTTTCCTGCATAAGCTCTAATAATTCTAGCTCCTTCTCCTCGTGAACACTAGGTGAAAAGTAATAATCCCTGAACACCTTAAGAAACCCCTCCTAAGTCGGGGGCTCATCACACTCTCCGACCAAAGTGTCTCGACTCGTGGTGTTCCACCATTGTTTGGCCTTACCCTTTATCATGAACGTGGTCAGTGAAATGCATTGATCATCGATGCAGCAGATGACCCCAAATATCTCCTCTAATTGCATCACTTAAGACTTGGCCTCCATTGGGTTAGTGGCTCCCTTGAACTCTGGTGGCCTCATATGCTAAAAATAGTCAATCATGTGGTTGACGTACCCAACTACCCTCTCGCGCAGTTGACTATCATGATTGATATGCTCCTAAATATTTTGGCTAAATTGCGTATGACCCCTAATACACTATTTATACTCTCCCTCTCCTATGCTAGAGAAAAAGATGACCCTCTTGTACTCCTTGGCGACATCGTATACCTAGAATCAAAGCAATTGCACACTTAAAATCTCTAAGACACATAAAATCAACTAATATCCTTAATCACAATTCATTATAAGATCCTCAAGTAAATTTCAAAGTAAAGTTCTTAAATATAAGATCAATAGTTAATATATTACAATCTAAGTTTAATTCTCTAAAATGTTTTGTTGTTTTCCATTTCGTCTTTCTTTTAAGTCCAATGGTCATATAACTTGTTATCCAATATAGTCTACAGAACTCCAAATCTGTAGTTTTCATACGAGTCTGTAGAATTCAGACATTAAGAGTCTACAAAATCCAAACCTGGCTACTATGATACCAAGCTGTAATGCCCCCAAACCTGGACTCGGATATAGGATTTGTATGTGCCCCGGATTTGGATCATCACAGAGATTCGATCACCAATGTTCACAATATCACATAGTCATAATTCAATAACCATAGGTTCTCACATGATCACATTCTAAGTTTGATAATTGTAAAAGCGTAAATCAATATTTAATAGATCATAATAGTCCAATAAACAATAAGTTGCAGCGAAAAATATACTGTAATCTCCAATATGGGTCCAAAATAGTTGACATCAACAATCTACATCAATGGGGTGCCCTTTCACCTGAACCACAAAATAAGGGAAATGAATATAACATATCCCACTAGTATAAACCAAAATAAAGGGTTCTAAATATGTTCAAAACAAATATGAAAAATAAAAGAGAAAGGCTGAGAACGTTGTAACAAGTCTCTAAAAAGGAGAACTCGCAATCATAGTTAGTATAAAAAATAAAATGACTGGGTGAGTCTCAACCTATAAGCAATCTAACTGATTATAGATAATATGAAGCAAATCATAAATCTGAGTACTAGCAAATCCGAAGGTCAATGTAGAACAAAACGAAGATTGAAATACTAATCATAATCATGCTAGTACAAACTAAACATTAATCAAAATATCAAACTTAAGTTGAATGTCCAATACAAAGTTTTAAGTTCGAATAAAGAATTTTGACTTCATAATTCAGAGTTCAATGTTAAATACATCATAAGAATCGGTGTCTAAATAAGTAATTAAATATGAAAATCAAAGTCAATGAGTTCAATGACATATGTTAGTTTCAAAAGATCCGATGTTCAATGATTCAAAGTGTTCAATGTTCAATGTTCCAAAGGTTCAAGGTAAATTATTCGTATACTCTGGTCAACCCCACAAGTAGGATCCTGATCTCGTGCCTGACTCCACGAGTAAGGCCAATCTCCTTGTTGTAACCCCAAGGATAAGGTCCTGATCTTATGATAATCCCTAGAAGTAGGACCAATATCCGTGAAACCAAAAAGCATGTCCAAAATACTTTCTCACACTTAGCCTTATAAGTAGGCCCAAAGAGTAAAATGACATGCTTATCTCAATGTCAAAACCCACATAATCGATCGTCACACTTAGTCCTATGATGGAACCCAAAATGGGTTAAAAGTTCAAAGTCCAATAGGGTTCACATCAATAAATTTGAAGGTTCACATAATTTTGATAATCGAAATATTTTTACAATGCATAAAACAAACATAGGCATAACATTTTCATGATTCAATTGTTTCAAAGGTGTGTGATTCACTTAGATTCGATGTTAGTAGTTGATTCAATATTCATAACACTGGAGTCATAATAATTCACTAAGATTTCACATAAAATCAATGGTTCAAACCATGTGGTAGGATTCGATGGGCCATATAGCTCATAATGATCACATAGAGAGCCTAAAGTTTACTAGAATCAATGAGTTTAATACAAATTTACAGAAATTCAAAAATTAAATGATTTTCTAATGAATCTAAGCATAGAGATCAACCGAATATCACTTATAGTATCCAAAACAAAGGGCAAAGCAAGATTGCCTATCAATTTGATCATTAATAGTATAGATCTTGATGTGTTCACATGTTCACAAAGATTTTCAAAGATCCACATTGAAAAAATTCAGATTTCACATGATCTAAGGGATTCAATGAAGGAAATCAGTTCACTCAATGATTAAAAACAATAATCTTTCACAAAACAAGTGTAGATTTAAAGATCAAGTATGATTCGATGGTTTAAAACATGGATCTTCAGAAATTTTAAAGGATTCACACAAAAATTCACATAATCTAAGAAATCGAAGGAGAGAAACACATCATAGTAACTATAGCAGGAAAAATCACTTACAATCCTTCTAAATACTTTGTTCCTTGCCAAAACTCCTTTACTTTAATCTCTTAAATCTCCTTGTTCTACAATATCAGAGTAAATCGAACATTAAATGAATGAAGCTAAGTAGTTCATGGAAGAAAATCACTTATTCTAGAAAAAATTCTCAAAAATGGGTTGAACTTACCAAATTAGGAAAGAATTTCTCCTCCTTCCTTCCAAATCTCTCAATTCTTTCTCTTCATTTTTATGTTTTAAGAGGTGTAATAGACCCAAATGAGGTCATAGAGTGGTTATAATTCATGACAAACGAGATCCCATACGAGTGGAAGTCGAATAGAATTAAGCCACATCACTTCCGTATGTAGCCTTCTATTTTTTTTTTTAAATTTATGAGTTGTGATCGATTAGGAGATCCATGATCAATCACGTTCCTGATCGATCTTAAATCTCATGATATCAAGAGATCCATGATCGATCAGTGCCAGACTTGAAAGTGATCCCTCTCGTGATCGATCTGGAGTCTCTCTAAGCAAGACCCGAGAGATTTGATCCTTCTTGTGATCGGTCAGGATTCTCTCTGAGCAAGACCTGAGAGTTGTGATCCTTTTGAAGATCATGAATGAAATTTTTAGAAGTTTAGCACTGACCCTCTGCGGAAAAACAACCATAGCGTTTTGTAGAAAACTTCGATTTACATGTTATTTGAGACATTGGAAAGTAGACTCTCAGAGTTTTCCAATGGTGTATGATTTACACCCAAATTGTCTCGGTATTAGTATAGGTTTTCCAATGAAGTTACCCCAAAAACACACTTATAACAACTCCCAAATTTGACAAGCCCATTGCTTAACTTGGATTCCTCACTTCTAACACAATCTTTTGGGTTGCAAAATACCTCTATGGTCTTTCTAAAGTTTGTTTAAATTTGCTTTAAAATTTTACACATTTATATTTATATTTTTACCCTTTTAGTAAAATGCAGGGTATTACATTTTTGCTATGCACAAAGTCAGATGTCTGTATCCTAGGTTTCTCAAGTATATGCAGGGTGCTACAGTTTTAAAATGGGTTGAGTTCGGATTGACTATCTCAGGCCGAGTTTGAGCATATGTAAAACAATTCAAGTTATTTTCGGACTATCTAGAGTTGAGTTTAGTCATATGTAAAACATTTTAGGCTGACCTTGGCCTTCCCCGATTGATAGCCCTATTAATAGATCCATATATAATTAGTAGTTCAAGACACTACCACCATCCCTCACAAGGAAATAAGTTAGTGGAAATGACCTCATGGGAGGCTACATCTTGGAATGATTGGATTAGCAACCAAAATTTGGTGGGTTTCGATGTGGATACTGATTTGGAAATTTCAAAGGATTCTCTTATACTCAAATCAATGCAACAAATCCTAATCCAACCACTTCACGTTAGCTACATGGATCCTATCCACTATTCAACTCTATATAGGGCCTTATCCTTTACTAAACCATGGCACCTTTGCATTTTTCTTCACTACTTTAACTTGTCATTTTTGGCATTTTCCTTATCATTTTAACACTTACAACTCGTACATGTTAGGAATTTACCCTAATCCAGGATCATGAGAAACGAAATAAAACAGAATAAAGATCAAGAAAACAAAGACAAAAGAACACTAGATTTACGTGGTTCACCCAACTTGGGCTATGTCCACGGAGTCACTATGATTTTTCACTATGATTGAAAGTAGAAAGTACAAGATGATCAAGTTGCGGCCGCCTCCCAACATTACACATATACAATTAGTGTTATGCCATACAAGTGTGAAATTATAATAATACCCCTACTAAAAATTCGGGTCGGCTCTGCGAAGAGTGGAAGGGTGTATAGTACTATTAGGCTCCATACTTCCTATTAGTGCCATATTATTCCTTCTCACTGGAGAAATCATTGATTTTCATTGCACATTGAAACATGTTAATCAACTTTTTCTCATTGTATCCCCTATTGGTACTACCTCTAGTTCTCGTGAATGCATTTTATTTTATGCTATCATTTATAGTCCCACCATATTGTCTCTTTCTTTCATCTTGGTTGTGTTATACCTCTCTAAAAATAATTGAATATGGGTTTGAGTTTTGGTCCCATATTTTTCTTTCAAAATTTTTATGATTTATTTGGTCATATCTTTATCTTTTTATAAAAGTATGAGATTGTCATCCATGTGACTCAGTGACAAACTTGACTATCATATTATCATCGTCTTACTTTTGTTGTTGTCAACCATCATTTCAATTGTTATCTCCTTCTTGTTATAAAGGATTTGACGTGTCCAAGACATCCTATAATGTTTTGAATAAATAAAAAATGTGATTTTATTTTTCCATCTATTGTCATTGGACTTATTTGGTTTTTCAATAATCTTGGCATCTTGCAAAGACACCATTTTGATGAGATAATTGACATCTAATTCAATGTTTGTGGATCATGTTTATTGGGAATGTTTCCTTTGTTGCACGTAGGTATTGATTAACGGAACTCCTCAAACAAGTCTGATTGTTAAAGAATTTAACTTCCAAATTCTTTAACAAAACAAATGTTCTATGATGAAAAAGTGTTTGTTAATCTTTGTGAGCACACTATAGGGTGTTAGGGTTAAAAGCATAAAAAAATGTGTTCAGTTGAAGAAGTAGGTGTTCAAAAAGAGACATCAAATTAAAAAACACATCATGTCACAATTTGTGGCACATTTACATAGGTTCACAGTTACTTTTTTGACCACACACAATCATTCTACTGCGCTCTCCATCTTGAAGCTAAAAGGTGTAGCCGAAGTAACTTTTATTTCGGTGTAGTTGGTCCCCAACACTTTCTTGGTAGTGGTTGTTTAGAATTAACTAGACCATCTACCTTTAAATGCGAAATCGGTATCTTCAAGTAAGGGGTTTGTCAGTTTCATGTTTGTTCATAACGCTTGATTGGCTTACTATTTTATGAAAAATGAAATCACTATACACATGGTATGTATAGTGTTAAAAGTGTTCATTTCAACAAGTGTTTGAAAGAGGCTAAATTCAAAAACACAACACGTTTCAATCTGTGATGCACGCTAGACATGGTCACACAAAATTTACTCACAGAACATTTGCTTCCATATGTTAAATGATTGTGATGAAATATGCCAATATCTTTATGAAGGATTCTTCACTTAATCCAAATTTTAATCTTATATGAACTCGTTGTAATACAATTTGATGCATCATACCAAATTTTTATGAAATCCTGACTTGTTTATTATTTGGTCATGAAATCCAAATGATCTCACTCTTACACCATTGATGGTCCCACAGTGACCATCAATCAATACGATAAGGATCAAGAACGTGTTGTCATTATATTGTTGACAACCGGTTTAACAGGTTGGGTATGGTTCAGTTCAAGTAAATAACCTATAGATGGGGGTTGTGATAACGTGTAAAAAGACTGGATATCACATACACTTCTAGAAAAGTATGAAAGAGTGACAAGGATGAAAGACTTGGCCTTGGCCTGTCTCTTTATTTATGCATTGGGCATGAGGAAAAAGAAAATACTGTAATACCCCCCATTTACTTTTGAAGTTGATAATGTAGATACTAATAATTTGATGTGTGAATGCCAACATGTGTGTTAATGATGGGTTATTCTAGTGTTTATGTGTCATGAGAATGAACCAAGAAGGAAAATAAGTGAATGGGTTTGAGTGAAAATCTCAAAACTTAAAAATATAGAAAATCTGTTAGATCTGATTGATCAAAAAGTGTATGATCGATTAGAATTCTTGATTGATCAGTCACTTTCTGATCGAGTAAGACTTGAATGATTAGGATTTTAGCAACACTGCCTGATCAATCAAAGAGGCATAGACCGCACATTGTCTAATTAATCAAGTTTCTAATTGATCAGAAAAATCCTAATCAATCAAAAATTAGAAAACGAGAAATTTTAGGATTTTTGCTTCTAATTTGTGTGGGACACACCTGTGACAAGATAAAACTTTGAGATTACCCATTTGAGACCTAAAAATATAAGATAAGAGTAAAGGGAAAGAAATGAAAGGAGGTTAGGGAGAAAGGGAGAGTAATCCCCAATTTGACAAAGGTAAGCCATGGAAACCAAATGTAATACCCAAGATTTTCTTATGCATTTTCATTATTTTTATGTCCTTATGACAGAATTATAGACCTAAAAACATA
>JAOXJP010023842.1:0-17157 GCA_025762735.1 Platanus orientalis
ATTTTGAAGAATAATACACTTCCTGCTCTAATTAATCCAAACAAGAAGAAATAAGCTAAAAATAAATAGAAACAATTTAAAAACATAGGAGATAAACATAAACTTAAGCTAAAAAGGTATGAAAATAGTGATACAATATAGGCACATCAAATTCCTATAAAGAGATGCTGACTTCTCCACAAATAGTGAAGAAAGTGCTGGTTACCGAACACCAATGGGACAAAGTCTGTAGCATCATATCTCTATACTTGTCAATAACACCTACTGATGCTCTAATTGCCTCACCCATGGACACACTTGTGATCTCCTCAGGGTAAGTAGTAAGGCATGTCTTTACGAAAGTCTCCCATCTGCTATCATTAGTGAAGTTGAAAGAGGCTCTCAGACTCAGAATTGTCCAAGTTGCCCTCTTCTAAGGATCTTTCGAAGTAATAGATGAAATTCAATCGCCACCTTGATATCTGGTCTTTGACCATCTTGGATCAAGGGCTGGAGGGCAAGTTTATGCTTATACTGGGATTCCCCATGGTGTATGTCTAGTAGTGGTACCCATCTCTTGTACTTTGTCTTAATGTACATTGGAGGACTAGGAAGATGAGCTCCAATTGGGCCCACAAAGCCCTCATAAAAAATGGACTGGCTATGGAAAAATGTACTGTTGGGGCTTAGGATCCCAGTAAAAGTAAATTCGTTTCTCCCTTCCATGGTAATCAAGTCTTTCTTAGGAGACATATCTGCACAAACAGAGAAACAATGAGCATACATAGTTCATAAAAAATTAAGCAAAATTTAGAAAAGAAGAAAAAATTAAAGTGCAAAATCTCTCGTGAGACAATAATCCTTCGCAAGCATATAGCCTTCACTGAGCATACCTCTTCACAAAGAGAAATTCCTCGCAAGATGTAACCCTTCACAAAGCATGACCCTATAAAGGAGTTACCCGCGAAGGAACATGTCTCATGGTTCAATCAACTTGCAAATGAGAGAACCACGAAGGAGCATGTCTAGCAGCTTTATCAACCTTTGAAGGAACATGCCTCATGGTTCAATCAACCCGTGAATGGGAGAACCACGAAGAAGCATGCCTCGCAACTCCATCAACCCGCAAAAGGGAGAGCTGTGAAGGAATGGTTTTCACAACTTATCACCTGCGAAGGGGAATCTATGAAGAAGACTTCACTACTCGATCTAGCATCGTGAGGAGTCTATTGCGAAACCAATCAACAAATGTCGAAAGTCTAGCTCACTAGCTGGATTGGCTCGCCAGAATAGTCAGCGTTACTGGAGAAGGCAATCAGAAAACTAGAAGAACATTTTTGCTCAAATGTCCACCAAAAGGCACACCAAAGGTCTCAAAATGACCGTGGTAACAAGATGAACGTCACTATCCGAATAAAATCTAGGTTAAATCCCATACTCACCAAAATTGAAGAAAACAAAGAAAGAGGGTTTTTTGGGTTCAAGAACTTGGAAATTTCAAAGAATCTTCTATTCTACATGAATAAAGACCTCGAAATTTATATCAAAATGGTCACGAGATCAAGGCAAAGAAAATGGCCGGTCTAGATTTTGGATTCGAAGGCAAAAATTGCAAAGTTGTAGAGGAACAAGCTCTCAGTAATGGTAGTCTCTCGCAGACTTCAAACTAAACTCAAAAATGAATGAAAGAGACAAAATAATGGTTTTTATACCATGAGGGATATTTTTATCATTCCATGTTGCCTTTTGAAAAAAGCGAAGGCAGAATGGTCTTTTCATAGGGAGCATTAAATGATCATCATTTCATGATGATCATTTGCAAACCTCACCCCTCACAAGCATCATCACATGGCAAGGTTTTTGAAGGGGAAACTAGAAATTGCTAAAACACCCCTCACAAACGAGAATAATATCCCGTGAAGAGGAATCTCGCTAGTGATAGCGTCTCGTGAAGAGGTATCCTCACGAGTGATAGTACCTTGCGAGGAACGTATACCTCGCGAAGACCATTTGCTAGTGAGTGATGAGCAGTGCCTCGCAAGGAGATGAAAAATCTTTTTCATAGCACGAATTCCAAGGGAATAATTGTGTTGCATTTCAAGGAGTGCAAAAATAGTTATATTCACAAGAGATTCTGTCAAATCTATAGAATCTCTAATATATGTAAGAATCGGCTAAGTGAGAGTTTCACTGTAATTAGGCTCTACTATATCAATAGAATCCCTCAAATTAAGGGAATAAGATGGGATTCAACTCAGAATCCTACTGAAGAAAGAGTCTTACCAACAACAAGAAAATCTTTAGGGTCAATCAAGAATGGTCACATCAATAAAGTAAAAAAATCAAGGTAAAAAGAAGGCATCGCATGTGCATGAAAATGGCTAATCCAAAGCCTATATAAACAAGAGAACTCGACCATTGAAAGGACTTTGATCAAACCCTCCAAAATTCAACTTGCACTTTGCAAAAGGGTGTGAAATAGCTTTAAGGAGTCATTTTCTCCACCATCTTTACCAGTCCATAACCTCCCTGCTAGGCATAACCTTTAAGTTCAAAGTCAATCTTCTTCAAGCTAGCATGTCCATCATACCTCTGCGATGCACAATGAAGAAGACACAAGCCAACATATACGAAGTTAGTTCTCAGGCTAGGTAAAGTTCAAAGTTGTAAAGAAGAGAAAGCAAAAGTCCTTGTATTATGTACCTCATCATAAAGTCCACATATTCCAATATTTACATTTTATGCAGTCTTTGTCTTACAAGTCGTGTAACAATTAGGAAACCAGAGGTTTTCCATTTACAACTGTAATTAACAAGTCTCTCTCAAAGATTTAGAGTGAGAGTCCCCACACATAAAATAATAAACTAACCCTCGAAAGGTTGAGTTTAAACACTTCGAGTTTCATACATTCCTTTGAGAAATACACAAAATTTGGTGTTACACTAGCAAGACCCTCACCTTATGCTTTTGCTTTTGACCCTCTAATAGTGTTTCTTGGTGCTTTTTTTTTCTTCCATTGGTCTTAGGAGAGTCTTGTAACTCTCAAGGAGGGTCTACCATGGTCCAAATAATTTGAGAGCACACACACATCATTGACCATTTAATTTTAATTACCTTGTGTACTTGTTGAACTCGGAATGGCATTGATGATGGTTCTTAGCAGCTTTCTAGCTTCCTCCTCATGTGATTTGAGGCACTTGTACACGATCCTTGTCTTAGTGATTGTCTTCACTCATAGGCACATACATATACTTTACATTTTGAAACATAAGCCTATACATAAGACTATGAATGAAATTGACAAATTAATACATCACTTAACAATCTCTCCCTTTGTCAATTTCATGACAAAACCCAATTACAAATGAAATATAAATAAGGAATAAAAATGTGAGATCAAATGAAGTCTTCAAAGAAGCACAATCACACCCCCTTAGTCCTTAGGCTTTTCAATACCTGCCAACCTACATCATGGAGCTCATACCCATCTCAAATGCATTTTAAGTGTGAGAAAATAAACACAAGCATTAATGAATATGCAATGTATATTCAAGAATGTGAGAAAGTAAAACACATGCATAATACTCCCCCTAAACACATACATATATAGCATAATACTCCCCCTAACTTGCATACCCCTATATGGCATTTGTATTGTCTCCCCCGTTTTTGCATGAAAGTGAAAAGGATGGAAATAAGGCACACAGGCATATAAACTATAGAGTGAGCATTATTCAACGTGTCATGGGAAAAGTGAGCAGAGATAAAGTGCAAGACTCAAAGAAAGCATAAGACTAAAGTATGGAATGTATAGATAAATATGTGAGGAAAACATACAGTCGAGGGGGACTATAACAAGAAAAATAAGTAAAGAAGTACTCTGGGTCCCTAAGTCAAAGAAACACATAATGCTCAAAAATATACATAAGAGACTACAAACATAGTGGTTTAGAGAACTACATCAACCAAAAGACACCTAACTAAGCAAATACTATGCTACAGTCCTAAGAAGGACTATACATCAAAGTTGGATCATCACCATCAGCCCCATCCTAAGAATCATCCTTAGAGCTAATGTCCCCAAAATGAAAGTTGGAGAGTGAAGAGACAGACTCGTCAACTTCCAAATCAACGCCCATATTCTGTAGGTACTAAGCAGTCACACTCTGGTTCCTTTCACATTGAGCCAAGCACCTGTCTAACTTGTGGACATTGGAGACTAGGTGTTTTTAGGCACCCACTATGGTCTGCAACATGGAAGTGGTGGATGCATTACCCCCTCTAGGGCATCCTACTCAACGATAACATACACTCTTCCTAGAACCTAGGCTTTCTACTTTGCCTGCTCAGGAACGACAACTTGATTCCGCTTCCACTCTGGGCATTTGTGCATATGATGGCTAACTAGACTGCATTTATAGCAAGCATTAGTCACTCTGAAGCATACACCAGAATGGACCTTCTCATACTTCTAGCATAATACTCTCACCTCATTCTATCTTGACATCTTAGTCATGCCAGTCCTGCTAGGATACTTTACTCTTCTCAGTCATGCAAGCTAAGGGCATCCTTATCGTGGCTCCTAGCGAGATCATCACAATCACATTCAACCAGTCAATCAGTCTTAATAATCTCTGTGAAAGTCCTCAATTTAGTAGTGGTAATTCAGGTGTAAATAGCTATTACACCCCACTCATGTTTCATGTACTAATGAGGATCATAGATGCATAATTGATAGAGAATATTTAATTATGTATTCTAAATTTATTAGTGGTATTTTAACACACTTAGGTGAGTGAAAATATTGAATCATAGAATGAAAAAGAAGAAGAAAAAATAAATCGAGGACGTGACAAGTTCTGTAGATGTCCCAGACAGTCAAGATTACTTCATAAACAAACCTATACCAATCCCGTAGGAATCACCCTACAAATAATATATTCTTGGAAAGATATATGAGTCTACTTTTCAATGTGATAAACGGTCAATGAATTAAAGTTTTCTAAAAGAAGTTATGATAATTTTTCCACCAAGTGTTTATGTCATCTGGTATGGTCTGAATCAATAGCATTTAAGATAACTATCAAAATATACTAATAAAAATATAGGACGAATTAGTGAGCAAACTTTATGTCCTTAGAAAGGTCTTGATAAACTTTATGTGCTAGAAAAATTTTAGGTGTGATGATATCATAAAAGCAAAAAATTCTGTACAACCGTGATTTTTGTAAGTTTTTAAGGACTTTTTCACTAGAGACTTACCTAAACGCAAAATTGGAGATTAGGGTTTCTATTTATGTCTATAAAAACATATAAATTCATAACAAAAATGATCTTTTAAAAATTTTTACAAGCTTGGGATTTTGAAGAAAGAACAAGAGAGAAAGTTAGGGTTTGAAGGAAATTTGGGAATTTGGAAGAGGAAAAGAGGGAAGAACACATCAATCTTTGGGAATCCAATTTTTTACAATAAGAGGAAAGTAACTTTGCAAAGTATATATGTTTTCTTATTTTGTTTAGATTCTTAAAAGTGTTTTGATAATAAATATGTGCAAGTAACGTTGTAAAACATACATGTTTTGTTGTTTTGTTTAGGTTCTTAAAAGTGTTTTGATAAGAAATATGTGCAAGTAACATGGTAAAACATACATGTTTTTTTTTGTTTTGTTTAGGTTCTTAAAAATATTTTGATAAGAAATTTGTGTAAGTAACTTTGCAAAGCATACATGTTTGCTTGTTTTGTTTAGGTTCTTAAAATTATTTTGATAAGAAATTTATGCAAATAACTTTGTAAAGCATACATATTTTATTGTTCTGTTTAGGTTCTTAGAAGTATTTTGATAAAAAAATCTATGCAAGTACTGATGCAAAACATACTTGTTTTCCTATTTTTGTTTAAAATCTTAGAAGTTCTTTGATATAAAAGCTAAGTTTGAAAGTTTATGATTCTCTACAAGTATTGATATGAAATATACATGTTTTTTTTTTCTTTTGTTCAAGATCTTAGAGTTTTCTAATGAAAAGATATGCTTTCAAAAGTGATTTTCTATTGTTTGTCTCATAAGCTCTTACAAAAAAGAAATGTTTATGATCTACTATATGTGTTGAGTTGCATAAGTCTTATATTATATAAGTATTGTATATCATACAATGTTTCTATATGTTGAAAGCCTGATTTTATGTTAATACTTGAAGTTATATGTTAGCTATGTTTTGATTAATTATTATAAGAATCTATAATTAGTTCTTTCAAGTTTTGATGAGAATGTATCATGTCATGCATAATTTTCTACAAGTATCAACATCATTCATGTTAACTCATGGTCTTTTAAAGGAAAAATATTCTTAGATGTGCTTAGATAAGCTAAACAAATTCTCTATTTTGCAAGTGATCTTAGCATGTGTTTACTATGTGTTTTACAAAATAAAACATAAATTTTTAAAAAAAAGAAGAGGTTTTGAAAGATAAGTTTTGTTAGGAAGTAAGACATGCATTTATGCATACTTTTGTAAAGATATGTGATAAATTTTAATATAATAAATTTTGTGATGTGTTATGCATGTGATTAAAGTGAGTTTTGCTTAAAAAAAAGACGTGTATAAATTTCATTGAGAATATCTTTATGGATTGAAGTATAAAGGTTTTAATGACCAATATAAAAGTGATGTGAACTATGTGATGTGAAGAATTTGTCCAACAAGTTTATATGTGGGCTTATGAAATTGATTTGAAGTATGTGATGTGAAAAACCTTTCCAACAGGTTTATATGTAAGTTTATGAAATTGATTTTGATTTGAAGTATGTGATGTGAAAAACCTGCACAATAGATTTATATGTGGGCTTATGAAACTGATTTGAAGTATGTGATGTGAAAAACCTACCCAACAAATTTATATGTGGGCTTATGTTAGTGATGTGAAGTATGTGATGTGAAAACTTACCCAACAGATTTGTATGTAGATTTGTGTATGCAAGATGTGATGTGATTGTGCTAAGACCCATGAAGGTTAAAGAATGAATATCCATTGTATTTGTGATAACCTGTCTATAAGTTGGTATGTTGACTTTTGATAACCTGCCTATAGGTTGGTATGTAAACTTGTGATAACTTGTCTACAAGTTGGTATGTAGACTTTTGATAATCTGTCTTCAAGTTGATATGCAGACTTTTGATAACCTATCTATAGGTTGATATGTGGGTTTGTGATGACACTATGTGGTATGAGTTCAATAACTTGGGCTATATGTGTGGAAGATAAAAATTCAAGATGGGCTAAGAGTGATAAGTTTTGTTTGTAAAAGTTTAGAAATCCTAAGTGTGAAAGAATTTAGAATGTGAGAATGATTGAAAGAGTTTAAGTGTTTAAATGTCCTTTAAGGATTCCATGTGAAAAGAAAAGTTAGAATGATCATAAGCATATGAATGATAAAGGTGAAAACTCAGAAATTAGGAAAAGAAAGGAAAATATATGAACCTTAGGCATAGACTAAGGCTTATGTGTGATAATGTGTTTTTGTATGAAATAAAAGATTAAGTTAAGTATAAGATAAGTTTTGTTTGTGCTATACGCATCTGCATGTGAAAGTTTTGATTTTAGTAAATAACTTTGTGTTTTGTTTTGAAAGATTAAGATAAGTTTTTAGCAAAATATAGAAAAGTTTTTTGAAAAGAAAAAGTTTTACACAAATTTGTGCTAAGTCTTGGCCAATATTTCGGTGTGTTTTATATTGTTATTTGCTAGCCATGGACTGACCCATGTGCATTATTTTTCAGATAAGCATGCTTTACAGGTGCTGTCTAATAGAGGCAAAGAAGACATGATATGTGATGAGGAGCTTTCATTGGAGGATTTAAATTTTGTTTCTTATTTAGACTTTATTGTTTAGTCGTGTTTATTTTAGTTTCAGATTTATGTGAACTCCTATGAGGGAGATGTTAGTTTGCTTTAGGTTTATGAACCCATAAGTTTGGATTTTATTTTAGTATAGTTTATGAGAATGAATATTTGAAAGATTGAGAATTTGGATATGAATAAGATTTAGATTCCTTCCACTATACTAATGTGAGATTAGATGTATGATTCTGATGCAATATCAATGTGAGAAAAGCTTCCGCAAATGCATAATAATTGTGTAAGAAAAGTAAAAAATTTACAAGACCCTTTTATAATATTCCGTTGTGAAGGGTTATGAACATGTTTAAGTTAGAAAAGTGTTAAGTGAATTAACATTCCGAAGTCTCTTCTAGGGATGAGATTTTGGTATGTTATAATTTCCTAACCCAATGATTAAGTAGGTTTAATCCTACCTGACCTAAATAAAAGTTATGGTAGCTTTATTAAAATTTGGTTGGATCCAACCCATGTTGGATCCCCTACATCTGGCTGTGTCCCATGATAATTTGAAACATCATAGGCTGAACATATAAGCAACCAAGTGTGTGTTCGGTAACCTTTCCAAAGAATGCATTCTCTTATTTATTTATTTATTTATTTATTTTTGCAAAAAATGAGGAAAAGAGGGAGAATGCATTATTCAGAAGGTTACCAAATCGTCAAATCGTCATTCATATCATCCATTTTGGATTACATGCCTTAGATGGGCCCACAACATGGAAAAAAAATTATGGTGATACATGATTGTAACCACATAGTCACGTATTGGAACTCACTTAAAAAGTTTAGAAGAAAATTGTGGTTAGCATTTAGTAAGAAAATAATTGTAAGGAAGAGGCTGAGGTTGTTGGACTTTGGAAGATTTTAAATGTATGGGTAGGGGTGGCAAATGGCAATGTTGGACATGACCTGCAAACTCGACACGAACTCAACACGAAATAAATAGGTTAGGGTTGACTATAAACATGTTTCGGGTCAAAACGGGCCAACCCACTTCGACACGATTAATAAATGGGCTAGGTTTGGGTTGAGTCTTATAGTCGTATACCCTTAACTTGACAGAACACGAATATGACCTGTCAACATGAATTACCACATAACCCACAAACCCAACACCAAATAAGTGGGTTAGGGTTGACTGTAACATGTTTCGGGTCAAAGTGGGTCGACATGATTAATAAATGGTTCGGGTTAGGGTTGAATCATAGAGTCGTACCCTTATCTCGACATGGCATGAACCCTACCGGCCAACACAAATTGCCACCCCTATGTATGGGGCCCATCCAAGATGTCACCAACCCATTAAGCTGCCTTGATGGATGGATTGGTTGGCTATGCAACCATGAAAACACGCATCAATTACGATAGAAGTCCAAAAATCTGGGAGCGTTTGGTTCAGATTCTGGAATCCGATTTGAGTCAAAATCAATTTTGGTGAGTTTGGAGGACTTTGGTTCTAATTCTAGAATCCGATTATCATAATTAGAAGCAAGAATTGGCTCAAAATCAGAATCTTTCTCCAAATCGATTATAGTGATTTTGTGCACTCGTTGACGGAATGAACGAACAAAAGAAAAGTTTGTTTTCTCAACCGTTCCAACCCCGCCAACCACGCCTTCCTCGAGTACGGCTCAGATAGGTCCTCCGACTGCACCCGCACCTCCATCATCAGTGGCCTCCAAAAGAAGCTCAAGGACTCCATGGAGAGTTTCGACACCCTTAGACAACAGATCTCAACAAAGAATCGGGAGATTGTGGAGCGAAAGTACTTCACGGTGACGGGGGAGAAGCCAGACGAGCAGACGATAAATGTCTTGATATCAATGGGGAAAGAGATGTTCCTGCAAAAGGTGATACAAGAGCAAGGGAGAGAGAGTGTTTTGGACACCATACCGGAGATACAAGAGAGGCATGATGTGGCCAACGAGACGGAGAAGAGCTACAACAGGTGTCATGGAGGCCATATCAAGTGCACCACACTCCTGATGTGACCACTCAGGAGGGGGAATCAAAAACCTCCAAAAAGTGAATTGATTCCGCCCCCCAAATGGTCCCATCAAGGGTGTGGTGCATACGATTTCATCCCGGACAGGGCAGTGGTGGTGGAGGCTCAGGGGGAGCAGTTGGATGACATCAAGAATTAGGTGGCCTGGACCAACTCTTTTGTTAGGAATGGGGCGTAACTGTTGCAAACCACAAGGAAGTACCAGTTGAATGGTTTGACTGAGTTGAATAATTTACTATTCAAGGTCTCTATCGGTTCAACAACCTTAAGCAACTCTCTCTCTCCAAATGGCAGCTATGGAGCTAGCAGCCCTCTATCATGTAAGGTTATCAAGGTTATGAGGAAGATGATGGAGCATGTTGTCTTTGCCCCAAAACAATCATGAGTTAAAGAGAGAGAGAGAGAGAGAGAGAGAGAGTGTTTTTTTAATTGAACAGGTGAGGAAAAAAAATAAAAATGATGAGATGACTGGTTTCAGGTTTAGGAGGACCGATTTTTGTGGTTCCAGGTGTTGAATAATTTAAACAATAGAAGGCTGTGTGAATACCCTATTTTTCGTTTCGAAAAACAAGGTAGTCGTAGACCAACCTGAACACACCTATAGCTTTCCATTTCCATGCTTGCTTCGTTCCTATTGCTCACTGTCTTCCAACCATGTTGAATCACACTGACCACCTTCCTTTTTGAGCATCAAAGTTTCTTTGATTCCCACCAAACTACTGCACACCCAAAACAGTGAAAAACCTCAGGAGCACCCAATGACTGAAGCACTGAAGAAGTCAACTTGTCTTGACCAACAACCAAAGGGTTGTGCAAATGAACACCATGTTGGAATTCGTGCTTCTCTCTCTCCCTCTATATAAAGGGAATGTGAATGAGAGAAAGGGAGCTAGCGGTGAACTCAAAATTGAGGGCTTGTGGTGGAAGAGAGTTTGAAGGAGAGATGTGTATATCAGAGCGTGTCTTTGAAGAGGAGGTGAATCGTGTTCCTCACTAACTCTCTTTCTCTCTCTCTCTCTCATTATATCTCTCTTCCACTCACCTTCACCTTCACCTCTACCTTCTCCTACCCATTGTCACCCATTTGGTTACCATAAATTATTGAGAACTCAACTTTGGCTTTGAGGTCTCTGGTCTTGATTGTTGAGAACTTGGCTTTGGCCTTGAGCTCTCTAGTCTTTTCTTTTCTTAAGAATGCAATTTCTTTCAAGAGAATTGTCTATTTTAAAGAGTTGAGGTGGCTCGATTCTTGGTGTTGTGAAAACACACTAAGAATCTTAAGCATAATATTGATTCGTGCACTAATAGAAATGTTATGTTGTAGAAATTTTGATAAACTTATAAAGACATTAGACTTTAAGTAACAACAAAGGTTTATTCATCTCTGCCGGTGAGTGCGACTTCGTAGAGAGACAAGGGTTATCTTCAAGTGAGATTGTATCCCGGAGTTAGCTTAGCCGCATCCCTTGCATAATATTAGGAGGCCTCGACTATCTTCAAAAAATGTGAAAACGACACATTCTCTGTCTCGGATGAATTAGTGTTAAAACAAATAAGTAAAAAACTTTAAGTTTGAATTTAAGTCTTGCAGTTCGCGAATGAGAAAATTTTGAAGCTCGTGATGAACCAAGTTTGAAGCTTGTGAATGAACTGAACTTGAAACTCGCGAATGAGCTCAGATTGAAGCTCGTAAATGAACTAAATCTAAAGCTTGCGAATGAACCAGTTTCACAGTATGCGAACGAACAATTTTAGGTATGATTGAAGTGTGTGCAAGTGACTCAGAATAACATTTAAACCTCTTCCTATTTGATTTATTATCCCGAAAATCAACACCAGACTCTTCTCCTTCGTCAGGTTTAAGGTTCAGGAAGAAAATAGAAGTCGGGATAGAGAGCAATTGTTTTCCAATTTAGTATTATCGAGGAGGAGACACCGAGGTTCAATTCTAAAATCAGCTCCAAAAACGAGATAGCCAAATGAGATTATGAAATTCCATAATCTGTTTCTAGAATTCGATTATCAGAATCCTGAATCAATATCTGAAATCAGATTATATAATCCGAACCAAACAAAAATTTGCATTACAAGTATTATACATGATTTTGTTCACAACGCAGCTTCTTTTTATATGGCTAGATTTTAGTATTGTGACCTTCTGCCAGATGGCAAAAAGAGAATCCCTTTTTCACCCTCGTTATATATATATATAATCAAGGGATGCTATTCATGGAGAAAAAGTGCAGTACTGAAGGGCTATGACACCAGATAGGTTGGTCTGGATTTGCTATATATCAACACCCCTCTTACCAAATTGATGGTTGGGAACATTCCGGCTTGCTCCATCGTTGCTTTGAATTTGGAATCTTCTTTGGCAATCGTAGACCCACGAACTCTAGCAATCATTATGCATATACAAAGACTGTCCGAGAAAGTTTTCCTGCACCTTGGTAGTGCCATAGCATCACAAAGCACCACCATTAACCGTACACTAGAAACCCTGTGTTGAGTCTTGATCTTCTGTATGTATAACAAGATCGATCATGAGACACTTCCTATTACACAAAGGTGGAAAATAATATACTTACTATAACTACAGAAATACCCCTGAACCCTTTTTCTTGTGTACTAAAGTCATTGCAGTTCTTTAACCATTTTGGCAGCTACACGTATTTCATTCGAGGTTTTCAATGCATTTGTAGCCACGAGGTGATGGTGTAATGAATTCATTCAAATTTACATTGATTTATTAACTACAAAATGAAATGACTAATGTCATCACGCACAGATCTGTATAAATCTAAATGAATTCATTACAAAATGTTTCATTGCGGTTACAAAACCTTTGGGATACTCAAATGAAATGATTACGCAGGTTGAAGATTTAGACTTTGAGTGTTATCATTTATGGTGCGTCATAATACTTTTCCGTGACAATTGGAAGCGATTGGATTTGGGTCAATTTGAATTTGTTGTCTGGTGGACAAATGCACAACTAGACATGGTCCATCCAGAAATTTGCATACCATGCATCTAAACAGCACACGGTCAGTTGTGCATTTGTCCACGGTGAGTTGTTTCCCCCAGATGGGGAGCGTCCTGTTTGCGTGGTAGCTGTGGATCCACGTCAGTCAATGTGTAATGTACCAAACCCCGGGTTCACACCATCTCTAGTTGACTGGCGGTCTTGCTTTTGTGTATATAAAATCCGTATTTGATTTGTGCACACAGACCGGGGGTGAACGCATCAATGCCGAAAAGTGATTTATGCTTTTTGGGGGGAGTTTATCACTTTTTGGTGCTGATATGTCCACCCTTTGGTCTGTGTGCACAAACTGCACACAGATTTTATATACACAAAAGCAAGACCGGTTGGTTAACCGGACATCTACCATTGTAATATCTGTTCAGGATGTGACATGATGTCTGACAAAGGGTGCATTCATAAATATACAACTAATTATCTTTTGTGTGTTTACAATAACACCCTCCTTTGATCCATGTGTATTGACTGAAACACCCTTTATCGGGCCACATGTCAAACACTGATTGATAATGGAGTGATAACTATCCATTCAGACTGGAGATGATTTACAATCCCAAACATGAATGAAAAGATTAGTTGGAAGGAGGCTACAACAAAGGATATAGTCAACAAAGAAAGAAGCAAAGTTCAATCGATCTAAATAATTTTTTTTGGTAAACTCATAACAAGCCTCCCAAATAATTGTTGCTGATTTTGTGCATAGCAAGAAGATGGCTGAGAGCATAGTCACATATTTTCTAGAGAAATTGCATTTGCTGATATCGGAGCAAACTAGTCTCCTGGGGGGGGTTGGATGAGCAGGTCAGGTTGCTTCGTGACGAACTTGAATTAATTAGATCTTTTCTCAGGGATGCTGATGATAAGCGGAAAACAAATGAAAGAGTGAAGGAATGGGTGAGACAAGTTAGAGAAGTTGTTTATGAGGCCGAAGATGTTATTGATATCTTCATCCTTAAAACAGAGCAACAACGTCAGAGAAACACTGGTTTCAGGTATATCTTCTACCCTAATCAACTTATTATTCTGCGAAAGTTAGGAAAACAAATCGAGGTCATCAATAGAAAGATCGAGACGATTTCAATCAACAAATCAAAGTATGGCATTGAAATATTAGAAACTTCAGGTCATTCAAATCAAGGTCAACCATGGGAGAGAAGGAGAGGTAGAGGTCCGAGTGTAGAAGAACTTGATGTTGTGGGTTTTCAAAATGAAGCGACAGAATTGGCAACATTACTTACACGAGAAGAGACCCGGGAGCTTGTTGTTGTTTCAATAGTGGGAATGGGAGGTTTAGGTAAGACAACCCTTGCTAAAAAAGTGTATAATAGATATGATGTTAAAACTCACTTTGATTCTTATGCTTGGGTTTATGTTTCTCAAGAATATAGAATAAGAGATCTTTTGCAGGAAATTATTAAACAAGTTAAGGGGTTGACAGATGAGGAGAAAAAGAACTTAGAGAATATGGATGAAGAAGAATTGGGGAAGATGCTCTCCGATAATCTTAAACACAGGAAATATCTGATTGTTTTGGATGATCTATGGAGGAAAAGTGATTGGGATAAACTTAAGTTAGATCTTCCAGCTCCGGATGAGGGCAAACAAAGTAGAGTGCTTCTTACCACTCGCAATGAAGAAGTAGCAAGACATGCTGACCCATTGAGCAATCCCCACAGACTACGTTTTTTGGATGAAAATGAGAGTTTGAAGCTATTCTTGAAGAAGGTCTTCTCAGTCCCTCAAGACAGTGCTATAAGAAGCTGCCCCAAAGAGCTGGAGGATTTGGGAAAGAAAATGGTTTCCAAGTGTGGTGGATTACCACTTGCTCTTTTGGTATTGGGAGGCCTCTTATCTACAAAAGACAAGACCCCTTATGTGTGGTTCAAAGTACTGGAAAGTGCTAATTGGCAGTTAAATCAAGACCCAAAGGATTGCCTAGGAGTACTGTACTTGAGTTATATTGATCTACCTTATTACTTGAAATCTTGTTTTATGTATTTCGGCCTTTTCCCAGAAGACTTTGTTATCTATTGTAGAAGATTAATTCGGTTGTGGGTTGCAGAAGGCTTTATACAACAAAGAGGAGAAGAAACAATGGAAGATGTTGCAGAAGATTGTCTAGAGGAGTTAATCCAAAGGAGCATGATTCAAGCTGTAGATCGGAGATCTAACGGAGGCGCAGAATCGTGTCGCATCCATGATCTCTTGCGAGACTTGGCTATTTCAGAAGCCAAGCAATGCAAGTTTCTTGATATTTATGGGAATGAATCTTTTGTATCCCCGAATATAACTCGCCGACTTTCCATCAATCTTAACAGTGCTGCAAACTATCATACTAGGAGTAGTACTCGACACTACTCCATGTACCATCTCCGATCATTGTTGTGCTATAATGAAAGCTTGCAAGGGTCTTTCTACGGAGGCTTTAAATTGCTCAGGGTGTTGGAACTAACGAATGCAAGAAATGTTAGCACCTTACCAAAGGAAATTGGACAACTCGTCCTTATCAAGTATATGGCCCTACGTAGGACTCGGATACAAAGTCTCCCATGTTCGGTAGGCAACCTCTACAATCTACAAACCATAGATTTTCAATCCACACTTATCAACCATGCACCCAATGTTATATGGAAACTACAGCAGTTGAGACATATTCTCATAAGTGAATGCTCTGTTGATCGAAGGCGTATTACATGTGGGATTACTTGGAGTAGTCGTCCTCCACGAATAGATCGGCTGAGAGATCTCCAGACACTACGTCTACCTGCAGGAAGTTGGATAGAGGGAGGCCTCTACAAGCTGACCAATCTTAGGTTACTGAAGATAGACGGAGGTATTGATTTATATCAAAAGACATTATCCAGCTCCATTGCCAAATTGATCCGCTTACAAGTGTTATATTTAACTAATGTGCCATTCGATAATCCAACATCCCTGCCTCTCATCTCACTTCCACACCATGTGCACATGTATGAGATGAACTTGGTGGGAAAACTAGAAAGTTTACTCCAACCTCATGATTTCCCACCAAATCTGACGGAGTTAAATTTGGAATATTCAGATCTAAAACCAGATGACGATCCAATGGTAACATTAGAACAACTGCCAAACTTGAGAGTCCTAAAAATGGAAGATGTATTCAGGGGAAAGAAAATGATTTGCTCTGCTGGAGGGTTTCCTGGCCTCCAAGTGTTACAACTTAGAAAGTTGAGTTATTTAGAGGATTGGATAGTAGAGCAAGGAGCACTGCCCATCCTTAGGGATTTAGGAATTTATGGCACTGGGTTAAAGATTCTTCCAGACGGGCTGAGGCACCTTACAGGCCTAAAGACACTTGGGGTGACAAATTTTCCAAAGGATAGGATCCAAGAAGGCGTTGGAGAAGACTGGGATAAAATCAAACACATTCCGTCCGTCACCTGTCTATAATTTTCCGCAATGGTAACTTTCCTCTTTCATCAACGTTCTTCTTTTCCTGGGTTTTCTTTCTC
Organism: Platanus orientalis; assembly: GCA_025762735.1. NCBI lineage: Eukaryota > Viridiplantae > Streptophyta > Magnoliopsida > Proteales > Platanaceae > Platanus > Platanus orientalis. The sequence continues at coordinate 16,419 of JAOXJP010023842.1, forward strand.
CTATTTCCATCATTCTTTTCAGCATTTTCTTATATGAACAGATCTTGATAAGTGCGTCTATTTAAATGTTTTTGTCATCACTAAAATTCATCCCTCCAGGGGATTGGGACCTAAGGACCCCAACCCCTGTTTTGCACCATAGAAGTGCTTGATATAAGCTATAATCTAATTTTCGGACATCAATTACATGACTCATCGCTCCTATCAAAAAAATATAAATGGACATTGGTTCAAAAGTTTTTCAATTGCTTTTGATTTAATGCGCTCTGAACTACTATCTTATTGGAATTGGAGGGGATTGTGGATTTTGATTTATTTTATGTCAACTAGCATGTTGCATGTATCCATAGGCAATCTTTTTTCTGTTTTTCCTATAACATATATTTGTTTTATTTCAGGACTTCTTGATAATTCTCTTGTTGCTGAGGTGACACAACTTTTGAAGATTTGCTGAGTTCATAGCACTGGGAGAATTGATCTGTTATGATGAGGGGTGGCCTCTTGAAATAAATATTTGGGTGATGTTTTTTAATTTGATTCTAAGGGATTATATATGAGCATCGGGAAGGATTTGGGTGTTTCTTGAAGATCATGCAATTCTGTTGGGAATGTTAATTGTCCTTCACATGGCAAACAACTGTGTATTCTTTCAATATATATGTATTTGAGATTGAATTTGAGGACCTATATATATATATATATATATATATATATATATATATATATATATATATATTTT
>JAOXJP010023853.1:0-17157 GCA_025762735.1 Platanus orientalis
CCCCCACATATATATATATATATATATATATATACAAAATATGAAAATAAATGAAATATAGAAAGCAATGTGAAACCATGTGCAATCAATCATATTTAAGGCATATGTAAAGACAATGATTAGAGAAAAAAATATAGAATGAAATCAAAATTGAAGACCTAACACATGTATTTTACTTTAACACCTAAGCTTTATGTCTAACGCCTAAATTTTAAGGTCAGATAAATTCAAGTGTTAGGCTCTGAACAATTTGCACTTAAACAACCATATCTCCCTTCATAGATCTCAGAATTGAGTGTGGTTTATTATATTGGAAAGCTAAGAGAGATATTTCGAGTGATATATAATTTTCATGGGTATCATAGATATCTTGAATTTGGTGGACCCCTGAACCTGGTTGATGCCTAAATTCTAATAGATAAAATTTAGGCATTAAGTTCTGGACTACATTTAAATAGCCATATCTTCCTTCACAGAACTCAAAATTGAGTGTAGTTTATTCCATTGGAAAGCTAAGAGAGATATTTCCAATGAAATATAATTTTCATGGGTATCATTTAAAGCCTAAATTTTAACAGGTAAAATTCAGGTATGAATCCTACACTAACAGGTCAAATGAAAATTTAGAGGAGTAGTTTTTATCTCAGACTTATAGCCATGATTTCAGGGCTTTAGTATTCTTTGAAAATCACAAAACTTTACACAGGTGTAGACCACCCATATGGGGGTCTACCTTAAAACAACCAGGCCAAAATATATATATATATATATACTGCAAAATCATTAAAATTCCGGGAGTACCCCATTCTTAGATAAAAAAAATATAGCTGAGATAATACTTGTCTATGCCATGTAGCCCTCTTTAAGAGATTAAATAAATGCTAACATGGCTCATATTTACAATGTATGAAGGGAGGAAAAACATGATTCTAAACCTAATCTAATCATGGAAGAAGAAAGGGGAAGGCATTATCTTTCCAAGGGTTGGAGGAAAGGGGGACTAATGAACTTCCTTCTTTCTCTTCTTTCTTTCTTTCTCTTTCTTTCTTTTTCTCTCTCTTGGATTTTTCCTTTGATTTTTTTTCCACCTTTGAGCTCGAGTTTGGATCTATTTGTAGAGTTTTTTTGGGGCCTTGGATGGATTCTAAGTGGATCCTTAGAGAGCAATCAACCTAAATCCAATGGTGGGTTAATGGATGGTTTGGATTAAGGCTTGGTGAAGGGGTTAAGTACATCCAATGGCTGATATGATTTCTAGTGCTGAGATTAGACTTAGGGAAAGGTCTAAAAAATCCTAGTGGTTGTGGAGATTAATGGCTAAGATTAGATTTAGGTTGGATGGCTAGCATGAGACTTGATGACAAAGTAAGACCTCACATTGGTTGTAGGTTTCAAGGGCTGAGACAAAGGCTCTTTTAATCAAGGGCGATGATTGATTTGAAGAGACTTGTATGGGAGGCTAAGAAATATGTTGGCTATATGTATTAATGGTTAGGATTAGATTTAGGTTGGATGGTTAGGATGAAACCTAATGGCAAAGTAAAGCCTCTCATTGGTTGATAGGTTTCAAGGGTTGGGATGAAGGCTCTTTTAATCAAGGGTGAGAATTGGTTTGATGAAGATTAAGGATCCAACAAGAGGATCCTAGGGGGCATAAAGGGGTCTATCAATTTGATGCTCATCTAAGTTTTAGTGTTGTCTTCATCTTTTAGTTGAAGCCGATCTAATGGTTAGGGACTTGTTTTAGAGTGAAAAAAAGGAGTCCTCTTTTGAGAGGAGTAGTTGTTAATGGGTGAGGAAGGAAAACCCTAAATTAAAAATAGGAAAACAAAAGGAGATATGCAGCATCCATCAAAGAGATTTTCCTTCTAGGTTTTCTTCTTTTCATGGGTTTGAGAGGGTGAAAGAGAGAAAGGGTGTACAAAGGTTTTTTGGTGTGGTTTTCAGGTTTGGAAATATACATATTCTTGTATGGATTTCACATTACATAGTAAAGAAGCTTATTTCTCATGGACATAGGCACATCGCTGAATCAATTAAACTTGGTGTCTTATTTTTCTGTACTTTGATCTTGTTTTATTTTATTTTTCTTGTTATTTCTGTTAGAATAATTACTACAAAACACAATAAATGGTTTTAGAGTGCTGGGTTCAGTTAGGGAATGTAGGAATTAAGAACAAGTTCTTGGTTACCGCAGTTCAGTATGATGGCAAGAAAATGATTCTCAATGGCTATGTTTGAGGTGGAGCCCTTTGATGGGAAAATAACTTTAGCCTATGGAAAAAGTACGGTTAAAGCATCATGGTGAAACAAGGGCTAATCATAGTACTATTTGGTAAGGAAAAGAAGTTGGCATCTATGTCTGATGGTGACTGGGAGGAACTTGAGATGAAGGTAGTGAGCACCATCTGCTAATGTCTCCACCAAAGGTAAAATACAATGTTTTGAATGAAACTTCTCCAGGATTATGAAAAAATTTGAAAATTTATATATGTTAAAATCACTCAAAAATAATTATTCGATTGTGGATGGATGAATGAACTAATATTTTGTACCATCTCAATGAATTTAATAAAATTATTACTCAATTATTAAGTGTTGAAGTGAAAATTGAAGAGAAGGACCAGACACATCTACTTTTGTCTTCTCTTCCAGCTTCATTTGATACACTTGTGACAACATTATTAGTTGGGAAAGACACTTTCAAGGTTGATGAGGTGACAATGGTTTTATTAGACACTGAAACACTCCGAAAGTCAGGAAATGATTCCTAAGCAGAAGGGTTGGTGGCTAAGGGTGAATCAAACCATCAGCACTGGAGAAGTAAAGATAGAGGGTTTGGAAAAAAAGAGAGGTCACACTCAAAATCAAAGGAAAAGAGTAGCATATTTGAGTGTTATTATTGTAAAAAAGAATGACACATGAAAAGGGATTATAGAAAATGTAAAAAAAAAAAAAAGATTTGGAGGAAAATAAAAAGAAAATGACGCAATCTTTAAATCACGCTAGTGTGGCAATAGATAGTTTAGATAGTGACAGAGATCTTCTCTCGATCAGTACAGGTAAAATGTGGATTTTAGATTCTAATTATTCTTATCACAGGTACCCTTATAGAGAATGGTTTGATACTTATAGTCCTTATAATGGCAATACTGTTCTAATGGGTTTATAGTCATTATAATGGCGCTACTATTCTAATGGGTAAATATGTGGCTTGTAAAACCATTGGAATAAGAATCATTAAAGTTAAAATGTTTAATGGTATAGTAAGAACACTTGGGGAGGTTAGGCATATCCCGAAATTAAAGAAAAATTTAATTTCATTGGGTGCATTAGACATGAATGTACATACTTTTACGGCAATGGGTGGAATCCTTAAAGTCACTAAGGGAGCTATGGTTTTCATGAAGGAGAAAATGAAGGAAATCTATACAAGTTGATAGGGAGTACAATAATAGGTGGAGCAGCTGTAACTACTCCTGTTGATTGTAATACCAATGATATTACTCTATGGCACATGAGGTTAGGCCACATGATGTGAGAAAGGGTTGTTTGGACTTCATAAATGAAAATTTCTTACAAGAGTGATAACATGTAAACTCAATTTTTTCTAATATACAAGCAAGGAAGTTTTACAATACATACATTCCTATGTGGAGACCCGCAAGTATAGCATCTAAGTTGGAGATATTTAATTTGTCACATTTATAAATGACTTTTCTCAAAAGCTATGTATCTATTTCATGCAGAAAAAATATAATGTTTTTACCAAGTTCAAGTAATGGAAAGCCAAAGTTGAAAAAAGAAGAAGAAAATAAGTCAAATATTTAAGGACAGATAATGGGATGGAATATAAGGATAAGGAGTTCATCAATTACTACAATGATGATGGTATTACAAGATACTTTACTACACTAGGTGGGCCACAACAGAATGGTGTAGCAGAAATGATGAACAAGAGACTTCTTGAGAAGGCAAGGTGGACGAGGTTGCAAGCTAGTTTACCAAAAACATTTTGGGATGAAGCAGTTGACATGACATGTTTTATCATAACAGATCACCATTAAATGCGATTGACTTCAAAATCCCAAAAGAGCTTTGAACAGGTAAAATAGTTGATTATTCCTTTCTTAAAATATTTGGATGTCCATCCAATGTTCATGTGCAGGAGTAGTAGTGGTTTGACTTGGATCCAAATTAAAAGAAATGTATATTTTTTAGATATGAAAAAGGTGTAAAAGGCTACAAACTTTGGGATCTAGTTGCACATAGGAAAGTCATTAGTAAGGATGTTGCATTTGATAAGGAGTCTATGTTGAAAGACAATAGGGATGAAGGAAATCAGTTGGTGGATTCTCATGTTAGTGAAAATTCAGTCTAGGTGGATCTAGAAGATACAATGTGGTCAAGGAGAGAAGAGAATATGGTAAAATCTTTTCAAGGAGAGTCTTTTAGTAGGATGTTACAACAATAGGAACAACAAGGTCTTGCTACAAATAGGGATAAAAGAACTCATAATGTGCCAAACAGTTTTGGTTTTGAAGATATGGTAGCATTTGCATTAGTTGTTGGTAGCTAGGACAATGCATTTGACATAATGACAAAGCTGGTTACTATGGAGAAGTTTAAGCATTGCTTGGACTTGACCAATCTAGTTCATTATTGAAGATTGCTGGAGCCACTCTTACCGATTAGGGTGGGGCACCTTAAGAAAAAAGGAGGTGTAGAACTACATCATATATTGGTGTGGTACTAAGGAGTTGTGTTGTATTATGATATAGGACAAAGACAACTACAGGTGATCTTATAAGGGGCTAAAAATAAAGCCAAGGTGGAGATTTGTTGGTGTTGTCTTTATTTATCTTTCAACTGAAGCCACGGTTAGGAACTTGTTTAAGAGTTAAAAAAGGGAGTCCTATTTCAAGAGGAGTAGTTGTTAACAGTTAAATAATGAAAAATCTAGTTTAAAAATAGGAAAAAGTAAGGAGACATGTAGCATCCATAAAAGAGGTTTTTCTTCTAGGTTTCTTCTTCTCATGGGTTTGAAAGGGTGAAAGAGAGAAGGGGTGTACAAGGATTTTGGTGTGGGTTTTGGGTTTGGAAATACACATTCTTGTATGGATTTCATATTACATAAGGAAGAAGCTTGTTTGCTTCCCGTGGAAGTAGGAACATCGCTGAACCATGTCAATATATGTATCTCTAATTTTCCTATGCTCTAATCATACTTTATTTTATTTTCCTTATCATTCATATTGGAATAATTTTTACGAAACACAACACCAAGGGCCATAAATGATGCTCCAAAAATGGGTACTTTCCATGCATTAATGAGAGCATTTATGAGGAAAACCCTAAAGTCTTTATACATTAAATGAGTACGTAGTGATGTCATTTTAGTGGAAAATGCTAACCTTGCCTTTTGGGTTCCCATAGTCGAAAACTCATGAATTTATTATGCTTTTTGGGCCTCTCGGATGTTCTGGTCGTGGTGTCACAATTGGAATTTTCTGATGAGTGTAACCAAGGGGAATTTGGACCTTAAAACTCTCAAACACATGACAAGGGAAAAAAGGTAAAATTGATTTTCAAACCCTTGATATAAAAGGTAACCCTCAGGTTTTGTGAAGTATAGGTTTGAATTGCTAACAAAACTGATATGGTAAATTATAGAAACCCCCTTGAACTATCAGACAATAGCCAGTATCCTCCCATATTCTCTGACAATACAAAAACCCCTGTCAGAAAAGATGCTGGTTACGGGGCAAACAACAATGTAGTTATTCCATTTTACCCATAACAAATTTTAATGAAAATTGAAATAAAAAATTAAAGAAAAACCTAAACTACCCTTTGTTGAAGTACTCGTTAAATGCCCTAGCTGACCCCTTTCCTCCTTTGTCTTTTGTTCACAAGAACCTCTTCCCTCTCCATTGATTGTCAGTCATCTCCATTTTCTCCAATGACATCCATTTAATTACACTTCCATCGCTCTTCAACACCTTAGACTTTTTCTCTACTTTACTTTCTCGTTTATATTGTCAATGTATTAATTATCCATCGAAAATGCAATAGTGATCTTATTTTCTTCGATTCTTCTTTTCCCTCAAAGCTCCCAAGTTATTGTACATTTTATGATGGCTTCTCTACGGACGATTATTAAGGTACTTGAGAGCATCCTTGAAAAAAATGAGTGAAAATATTGTTCATTTGGTTTAAAATTAGGGAAGTGTGTTCGTAAAGACTAGCGTGTTAGGGTTTGAATCTTGACTTCAATCTCAGGTTGATTTCTTCTTTTTGTTCTTGTCTGTGTGTATTTGTTTGGGGAAAATTGGTAATTTTGAGGTTTTTTAGTTGTTTAATGAGATTTCTTAGTCATGGATCCTAATTTTATTGAATATTGGATCCAAATGAAAAAGGCTTTTCTTGGCTGAATTTGAGGGTTTGATGGAAATTTAGTGGTTACCGGTTGATGTTGTTGGTGTTGGAGATGCCAGGAGCTGGAATTCTATATCATTTTGTGGGAATTTTTGGATATTAAGGTCGGGGATGATGGATTAGGTTTGCTGATTTTTGGGTTTCAAAGGTTGAGAATAGGGGGTTTCAGTTTAGGATGGATGGATCTCAAGGAAGGTCAAATGCGATGCCTTCGTTCTGTGTGAAGATGTATGATATGGTGGATGGCCCTTCAAATAATTTTTTTGTCTTGTGGATCTAGGATAAGAACGTCTTCATTGTGTGTAATCCACTAGAATTTGCAAGGGATTTGTTTCCCAAGTTCTTCAACTACAATAATTTTTCAAGCTTTAATCCATATGTAAGTATGCAAAGAGGTGTTAATTCAATTTGGATTGGTAAAAATCAGTCTTTGTTGGAATTGTTTCCTTTTTTTGTATATATTGTTTGTTTATCAAATTTTTTTTTGAATTCATCTTTATTCCCTCATCAACCAGGGTTTCAGAAAAATTCATCCTAAGCACTGGAATTTGAAAACAAGGACTTTATAAAAAGGTTAGAGACATCTCCTAAAGAACATTCATAGATGCAAGCCAATCCATAGCCACTCTCAACAGAATCATCGAGGGAAAGAAAGTTCTTTTGGTGCATTAGCTGAATTAGAAAGGCAAGAGCTTGAGAAGGAAATTGATAGGTTGAAACATGATAAGTGTTTGCTTCTTTTGGAGCCATAGAGGCATACATAGGAGCAGCAAGGGGTGGAGTTTTAAATGTGGTCTATGGAGGAGCATCACATAAAATTGAAAATCTCTAGTGTCAGATAATGGCCTTCTTGGATCAAATATTACAGACACCTGGGTTCATCTCGAATCTCATGCAACAAACATAAAATCATAACAAGAAGAGAAGGTTACTGAAACTTGATTACTTCTACGATTAAACGGATATGGAAGAGAACTCAATAGTGACTTTTTAGAGAGAGGTCGGATGTTATATCTATGCCAATAATAAGGATGGAGCCATTTGAGAAGTTGGAGTCATCGTTAAATTCTTGGGCAAGTTTTTTGCATGATGTTGATCAAGCTAGTGAGGAAAAGTGCATTAATGAAGTATATTTGCAGCCCTCTGTTGTTGTTCTTATCGAAATGCATGGATCATCTCGAGATTGGATCATCTTGCGATCCAGATTTAAGAATGCATCCACAGTTACCTAAAATGCATCCATCTTTGCCTCATTCAATCAGTGGTGGTTTAATCGGTGGCGGTTCCATTTGCTCCATCATCTCCATTTGCTCCGATGACCTCCATTGAGCTGTCATTGTCATCTCCAGTTTTTTAATCTTATGAAATTTAGTGGGCATTGATCAAGAATCAGGGCCTTTGGTGGGCGTTGATTAAGCATCGGGCCCTTCGGTGGGCGTTGATCAAGCGTATGTGTGCACAGTCGTTGATCTAGAATATTTTTTACTTAAGGGTGTGTGATCATATTTAGGGGCAATTTTGTCTTTACATGCCTTAAGGGCGTTTTGCGTACCAAGGAAATGTATTCTTCTGTAGAAATGGTAAATTTGGGTTTTACAAAAAAATTTAAAACATGTGACATCATTGACTAACGTTCAATGACGAACTCTGAAGGTAAGGTGTTTTCTAAGTTCAACAATGCCAGTCAAGGGTTTTTTTTTATACTGTCAGATAGTGCGAGGACTGATCTAGATAATGTCAGAAAGTTTAGGGGGGGTTTATGTAATTTACCCAAACTAATGTGTAAGCAAGAAATTGAACTCGAGATGGAGTAAGATGGAGTGAGAGGTCATACGATAGATTATGTAGGCACATGTCCATAAGTTCTTTGGTAGAAAAGGCATGCTAATAAGAATATGTGAGGTTCTTCCATCTGTTGATGAAATTGACAATTGGCTCATTGTCATGCTGCCTCTCATTTATCTTTTTAGGTACCTTGACTAGGCGGTGTGTACTCCATAATTAGTTGATGAAATCCAATTTCATGGTTTCCTAATCTAGGATTGAGCAAGGCTTAAGGTTTAAATACCAAGAGAATGCAACTTCGTCCAGGGATTGGACAAATAATTTCAATAATAAGTCTCTTTGGTGTAGGATTAGACCACACCAAGACTCAAGTTGAGCTATATGTTGCTTAGGACAAGATCCATTGAACATTTTGAACTATGGGTACACATATTTTGGTAGGAATGACACCATGACCTCATATGAAGGATATGGTTTTCCCATGGTATAGCCTTTGTTAGACTCTTGCTCACTGAATTCCTTGAACATATTTGCCATCCTGGCTTGCATGTTAGCATAATCCATTCCTAATGCAAGAGGTTCCATATAGGTCCCTACGGATGTATATAAGAGTTCTAAGTATGGTCACCTTGTCCATAAGGCCCTTATGGTGAAGGCCATAGTGGCAAAGGTTTTTATGGATAATATCCCTATTGAGGAGGACCTTGTGGCAGAGGCCCTTGTGGTTGAGGTACCTATGGAATGAAAGTGCTCGGATTGCCACCAAAAGAGGGAACTACCTTTGGTAGTGAGGATGGGATGCATTCTAGTGTGTATAGGGGAGGTGCTCATATTATGGGATCCCACCTGAATGGTTTGAAATTTATATGTACTAGGTGGAATTGAAGTGGAAGAAGCTACCACCTACCTTGGTGTTTTATGTTGACTTGAGTAGAGAACTCATGGTTGCCCTGAGTTCAACTATGGCTATTTCTTGTGCTGCTATGACACGATCTTGCTCATCTAATTTTGCTAGAAGGTCCCTTGTATTTGGCCCACTTTCAGATTTGTTGACATAATCCATAACTATAAGAGCATTGTCATTCTGTGCATTAATGGGAGGCGGGTTCAATCTTTCACATTTTATTTTTGATTGTTATTTCTAGTTGTTGGGCTGCATATGTTGTATTGACTGTAGGAGTTGGACTGGGTGTTGTATTTGGATTAGTCCTAGCTTGAAACCTGACTGGGAAGTATTGAAGTAGTCCCCAAAAAATGGGTGAATCACTAGTAGATCTTCTTGGAAGCCAAAAAATGGTGGCTAATTGGCTCCTAGTCATCTTACCAATAGCATTGATAGCAAGAGGACATGACTTAGATGATTCTAGAGTGTTTGAGGAAAATCCTTTATGAGCGCCAGTTACCATTCTACGGCTCGGGATCGAGTCTTGGGTTCGAAGATATTTCCTTTTTCAACATATGAAGTGTACCCTGTACTTCCCTTAGTATATAAATGTAAGAATGGGTTCGATCTCTATGGATGTACCCAGGGTGGAAGTGCATTGATAGGGATACCCCCATTTTTCGCTAAGTGAGGAGAGTCTTGAGCATTTTAGCTCACTTCCGCTATATAATATTCTTTCTCCATTTTTGTTTGGAAGACAGAGTTCTCTTTCTCAAGGATGTTTCATTGTTCATAGACTCCCTTAATGGTTCAAATATGGTGATGATCATGAATCCCTGAACTCTATGCTGGCCTAAGCCTGGCGTTGTTTGCACAATGCATGGAGAGTTTGGGTAGTAAGCATGCCTATATTTTGCTCATTTTGGAATGTTCTTTCAGAATTAGTAAGTGCATTTTAAGAATTTTTATTATGTGCCTTTTTCTTTGGTTGAGTCTTGGGTTCGAAGATAAACCAAGGTAGTATTGTTAGGGGTTGCAGGAGCACTATCTTTACCGAATATTGGCATCACTGTAGCAATCTATGGAAGCAAAACATTCCTTGTCATGAGGGTGCTGGCTTCTAAAGTTGCTTGTGGGGAGACCAAATGCTTAACCCTTGTTGATGGTAGGAAAACCGAAGTCTGAACCTTTGTGGATGGTGGGGAGACCAAAGCCTCAACCCATGATTTTGGTGCTGATGGAGATGTAGCCAAATGGTCTTGAGGGGCGCCAAAAGAGGGCTTTATGGTTGTAACTTTAGTGGGAATCCTTGAAGAAGGTAAGACACCCATTAATACAATGGAACTTGAAGAAAGATGAGAAGAATGTAATGTCCCACTAGGCGTACTAGAAATTTGTAACACCAAATTTCGTTGCCCTTATGAACAATGAAAATTTGATATCCAAATTACCCAACCTTTACAGGGTTGATTTATTATTTTATATAGGGAACTTTTACTCCAGGCTTTTGAAAATAACTTGTTAATTACTACTGCTTATAGGCAACAAACCTCTAATTAACTCCAAGTTAAATAAATTGTCAATAAGCAAAAGTTGCATAAAATAGAGAAGAGGAGAAAAAGAAGAGGTAAAATTTTGACTATTTATTTGATTCTTCAAATTTACAAGACTTACTTCAATATCAATGACAAACTTTACACCAATCTTACTTGGGCATGGATATCTTCAAGACATAAGCTTCTATGATATCTTTTCGAGAGGATGTTGTCGAGGTTTAATGAACTTGCAACATTTTTGAAGAGATATGCTTTTTGTATAATGGAACTTGAAGAGGATGACGTGCTTCAATTTACTAAAGACTTAAGAGAAAGAGCTTGAGAAGTTTATGAGAGCAATAGCAGGGTGCAAAGAGTACTGATTTTGAGCTCTTAGCTAGTATTTATAGATGCTTAAATGAACTGAGTTAGAGTCCTTATGAGAGACTTTCTTGTTGCATTGAGAATCCTCAGAGTGAGAATGTATTATTCCTCAAACATGTACAAATTAGGGCTTCTTTTATGAGTGATTATGCTTTCATTAGACTTATGGGTGTCTAAGGAGTCTTTAAGTGTTGTGGTTGTATAAATGATGTAGCGGCATTGGAGTATTTGAAGGCACATGATAGGCGCCTATGATGAAGCCAGTGATTGGCAAGTCGAACCCTCTAGGCCTCACTATTGTATGATCCTGATGGAGCCTGAGGAGGTACGACGCTAGGTAGAGGAATTGTTATGGAAGGCTCACATCTATGAGGGCCTTAGTCCATGTGTTGTACCAACATTACTCACGCCCAAGAAGGATGGTAGCCGACACATGTGTGTTGATAGCCAAGTAATCAACAAGATCATAGTGAAATATCAATTTTTGATACCTCGATTAAATGAGTTTTGGACTAGCTATATGGGGTAACAATATTCAACAAGCTAGACCTAAAGAGTGGACACCATTGGATTTGTATATGGTCAAGCGACGAGTGGAAGACTATGTTCAAGACTCGGGAGGGATAATATGAGTGGTTGGTGATGCCTTTAGGCCTTTCCAATGCCCTAAGCACATTCACGCGAGTCATTAACCAGGCCCTATGACCATTCATTGGTAGCCTTATGGTTGTATATTTTGATGATATTTTGATTTATAGTGTTGATCTTATGTTATATTTGCAACACTTGCGAGAAGTTCTTATCATTCTTTCTAGGGAACAACTTTTTGTCTTTTTGGGGAGGTGCTCTATCATGGCAGACAAGGTGTTGCTCCTTGCATACATTGTTGGCAGGGATAACATATCTATGGATGACTCCAAGGTAGAAGTAGTGAAGTAGTGGCCATGATCGTCTAACATTCATGATATACAAAGTTTTCATGGGTTAACTTCTTTTTATATATAGTTTATCCCACATTTTAGCATTTTTATGGCTCTTATTACAGATTGTATGAAGGCTGAAAAGTTCTCTTGGTTTGAAGAAACAAAATATGTATTCTCTTTGATGAAAGAGAAATTAAGTTCAGGTTTTGTTCTTGTTTTTCTTGATTTCTTTAAGCCTTTTTAGCTTCATTGTGATGCCTCGAAGGTGGGCATTAGTGCAACTCTAAGCCAAAAGGACAAACCTATTGCTTATTATAGTGAGAAGTTGACTGGAGCCAGTGGGTGTTATAGTACATATGATGTGGAGTTTTATGCAGTGGTCCAGACATTGAGGCATTGATGCCACTATCTTATTCATACTGAATTTGTTATATACTCTGATCACGACGCCTTAAAGTATATCAATAGCCAAGATAAGCTTTCTTTTCGGTATGCCTAGTGGGTTCTTATCTGTAGGAGTATACTTTTGTGCTTAAACATAAATCGGGGGTGCATAATCCAATTGTTGAGGCACTTAGTTGGTGTGCTTCCTTACTCCCATGTGCATGCATGTATTTGGCTTTGATTCTTTCCATGAATTATTAGCTGTTGATCCATATTTTGCGGATGTAGTAGCTGATGTGCATGCAGGAAAGTGTTCTGATTTCCTTCTTCTTGATGGGTTTTTCTTTAAATAGAAACAACTCTGTGTATCTGATTTTAGTTTACGGCTAAAGATTATTAAGGAATTGCATGATGATGGGCACTTAGGTTGTGAAAGACTTTATTACTTGTTTCCAACACTAATATTTTTGGCCGACCATACATAGGGAGGTTTATCTATTCATTAGCAACTATCACATCTTCCACATGGCCAAAGACTAAGCAACCAATGCTGGTTTATATATGCCTCTTCCCGTTCAAGAGCATCCATGGACTGATATGAGCATGGACTTTGTGTTAGGCCTCCCTTGTACACAATGTGGGATGGACTTTGTGTATGTTGTTGTTGATCGATTCTCGAAGATGGCACACTTTTTAGCTTGCAAGAAGACTACGGATGTTGTGCGTGTTTTATATATATATATATTTCCATGAGGTGTACCATCTTTAGGGGTTGTCATTGTCTATTGTCTCAGATTGGGATAAGCGTTTTCTTAGTCACATCTGGAGGAGCTTGTGGAAACTTTCCAACACGCATCTTAATTTCATCAATGCATACCACCCTCAGATGGATGGGCTGATCAAGGTTATCAATCGTTTCTTGGGTGATTTGTTATGCAGTTTGGTGGGATCTAATTTGAAGACATGAGATCAGAAGTTGCCTCAAGCCGAGTTTGCTAACAATCACATTGTCAATAGGAGCACATGTTTGAGTCCCTTCACCATTGTTTTTGGAGTCAATCCTCGATCACCTCTGGATTTGGCCCCAGTTCCTAATCTTATGTGTATTAATAATAAGGCAAATAATTTTATTGGCCAACTGAAGCATATTCATGAAGAAATTGAGAAGAAGTTGATGGAATAAAATGTAAAGTATAAGATTACAGTAGATTTGAGTCGGAGACATGTGGAGTTTAATGTTGGTGATTTTGTATGGGCATTCTTCACTAAAGGCCATTTTCTTATGGGAGAATACAACAAACTTTCTGCAAAGGAGATTGGACCTATTGAGATCATAGAGAAAATTAATCCGAAATCTTATTGTTTGAAGTTGCCAAGTCATATTCGTATTTCTGATGTGTTTAATGTGAAACATCTAGTGCCGTATCTAGGAGATAATTTTGATGATGATGAGAATTCAAGGGTGAATTCTCTCTAGCCAAGGGAGATTGATGCAACGTCACTACGGTATTTGGAGGCATGTGACAAGCGTTTGTATTGAAGCCCGTGACTAATAGGGGCAGACCATTTTTTCTAATTTGCCATTGATTTTAGGTGGATTTCCTTTAGAAATTTATGTCTATTTCGGTTATTTCCTATTTTTTCTTTTTTTTTTTGCTTTGCTTTATTTTCTCTTTATAAAACGTCATGTACGGAGGAGTTTTAAGGAGGTTGGATGAAATAGAATTATTCTTTTCCCTTTTGTTTAGTGTTTTATGAAACCTTAATGGTGGAAGATTGTGAAGTCTGTGGATGGATTCATTAATTCTCCTTCTTCCATTATTGTTGCATTAATAAAAGAATATTCATTGGTTGATTTAGAGTTGGATTTCAATTCTTGATTCCGTGGTGCGCGAATGAAACTTTTTTCTATGCACGAGTATTGTGGGCATGTTATCATGGTGACAAATGACATGTGAGGTCAATTGTGCAATTTTCAAGAGTGCGCGATTGAGATGTTTCCCTTAAATTGCGCAAAGTCAATTTCAACTCCATTATTTATGTTGCAAACTATATTTCCATTGATTCCAAGAACACCTTGCCTTGATTTTGAATCATCTCCTGTCTGAATGGACAAATATCACACTATTTTCAATCAGTGCATTACATGTGGCCTGACTAAGGGTGTTTAGGTCAATACATATGGTCAATGGAGAATATTACAGTAAATAAGTATTTATGTATTTATTGATTCACCCTTTGTCATGCATTGTGTCACATCCTAAGCAGAGACTGGTGTGGTATTTATCCAGTTTCTAATTTTGTACGTTTGTCCATAAACTAATAACGCAAATCTCTACACAACAAGCTTAAATTGCATTAACTGAAAACTGCCAATGACATGTGTCTTAGAGCGTGCCCACTTTTATGTTTACAACAGGACAGGTGTATCCTAAAATTGAGATTTTAATTAATTAATTTATTTATTTTTATACATGCCATGTTTTGAAGGAAGTTTCCAGTTATTGTAATTTAAGCTTGTTGCACACGGGAAAACCAAACCGTGTAGTAAAAATACAGTTCATAACTTCATATTCCTAAACCAAACCGTGTGATAAAAAAAAACTCTAAAAGCCTGGGCACACGAGAAAACCAAAACATGTTCGTTTTCATAATCATATTCCAATAAGGATTTGCACTAAAATGCCTATATATTAATAATCATATTCCAGTAAGGATTTGGACTGAGATGCCTATATATTAATAATCATATTCCAGTAAGGATTTGGACTGAAATGCCTATATTTTAGTTATGTTTACAAGAGCACTTGTATTAAGTAGTTCGCTAAATAGTGTTTGTAACGAAGTGTTTGTTACTTTGTTAGAAGGTTAGAATGTTAGTTGTAGTTGATGAGGGAGAAGACACGGCCCAGGAGAACCACGACCTATAAGACGAGACCCAATGGGCCACAAAGATTCCAGACCTCTGGCCCTCGAACGTCATGAGCAGGAATCCTGACCCCTGACCGGAACCATCCCACGTCTACTCGATCAATTGCGATCCCAACCCTCACTTGTGGTACTTGACACCCAAAAAATTGCCCAAGTTCCTAGGAGGCTCTCAATCCCTGACAAGGTCCCAACTGACAGGGCGACACCCACGAGCTAATCCAAAAGCCGTTATACGAATTGCTTAGCCTCTGCGACGGATCTGTTAATAGACCTGACGGTTTTAAGAAAAGGACAAGTATGCTAGAGAGAAAATGTGCCAGAGATCATGGGGGTAGCGACGTACAGGAGAATGGGGGTAGCGACGTACAGGAGCATGGGGGTAGTTACGAGCAGGAGCATGGGGGTAGCGACGTACAAGAGTATGGGGGTAGCGATGTATAGGAGCATGGTGGTAGCGACGTGCAGGAGCACAGGGGGTAGCAACATACAGGAGCATGGGAGGTAGCGACGTGCAAAGGTGGAGGCAGAAAACTACACGTGGTCTTCGCCATGTATGCACCTTGGTTTGAGTCTATAAATAGAGGCTCCGGCTCTTTGTTCAGGTACGAGATTCTGAAAAACCCTAATAGTGAGAAGCTCCATTTACAGCCCCCTTGATCTCCCTGACTTGACCGTCGGAGAGCTAAAAGCCAGCATATCGCCAGCCTTAGCTCCCTAACCCTATGTTTCCCAGTGTGTGCAAGAACATTAAAACCAAGGACTTGGGCTAAGTGTGGACCATCTGATGGGCACAAGAGGGGCTACTTCTCAGTGTGCCATCAGTAGTTATAGTATTCTGTTATAGTAATGCAAGGTAAATAATTGATTATAATATGAATGAAAGGGACCTAGAGAGGTATGCTGGGTACTTTCAGATATATTTTCTGTTTTCTCTAAATTCTTCTTTGGTTCTTTGAGTTCCTCTAAGATCTTCTTCCATACTTTGTTGTTCTTCATCTATTCTTCTGACATTCGAAAAGATACTAGGGTTCGAGCTTATAGACATCCTCATAGTTGACGGACTTTGAGGTTATCTGGGATCACTTGAGAGAAAGGTGGTCGACTGAGATTACTCAGTTCTCTTCCTGGAGCTTGAGCCGTTTCTAAGAAAGATGATCTTCCACCGATGAAGCAAGTAGTAGAAGCGCTCTACTTGTTCCCATGGAAAGGAGAACCATGAATGGTTATCCTCCTAACCCATTCGTGGTTCTCGTTTTCATGGGAACAAAATCATAGGGCTGGAAACAGCTTCTTAGAAGAAGTCGGAGGAGATTGAGGTCGGGATTTACACCAATCTTACTTAGCCGATGAGAACAACAAACAAGGTTGGTGTTTTTATTTTCTTTTCTTTTGGATTCTTTGTGCGTATGATGCTTGTTTACTGTTCTTTCTTTCATTTCTTTGTCTAATCTTCTGAACCTTCACACTAATTATAAGTAGTACAAGTCTGTATTTACGTTCGTTTGTTCTATCGAGCTAGCTAGTTGATGATTGAGATGAGATGCTCTCTTTCTATTTGGAAACCATCTGTTTACGGGGATAACATGCATCTATGGATCCAAAGTTCCAAACCATCTGTTAGATTACCTTTTCTTATTCTACGAGACGATAAGCTGTTAGATCTAGAAACAATACATTAGCGGGTACAGTTTATTGTGCTTCCGATCAAAGAGGCCGTGATTTTCCAAAAACCGGATATAATCTGCAAAACCGATGAAAACCGGCCGGTTTTTTAAAAACCCGGTTCCAATAAAAGCAACTGGTTTTTATTTTTTTAGCAAAATAACAAGAAAAAAACTAAAAATGTGTCTTTTCACATTACAATCCCACTTTCCCTGAATTGTTTTATTTTTTT
>JAOXJP010023864.1:0-17157 GCA_025762735.1 Platanus orientalis
AGCCTTCAAGTCAAGCAGCACCTCTCTGATTTGAGCGAGACCTTCCAAACCTTGAGGAAGCACAAGATGAAGCTCAATCCCAACAAATGTGCCTTCGGGGTGTCAGCCGTGAAGTTCCTTGGATTTATGGTGTCACAACAGGGAATAGAGGCCAATCCCAAGATGGTAAAGGCCATACTCGACATGCGAAGACCTAAAAACACAAAGGAGATGCAACGTCTGGTCGGGAGGGTTGCTGCCCTAAGCAGATTCATCTCTCGAGCCACAGATAAGTGTTATCCCTTTTTTTGCCTATTGAAGAAGGCTTTCTGCTGGGATGAGGAGTGTGACAAGGCCTTCTAGGAGCTTAGGGACCACCTTGGACACGTACCACTGATCAATCAACCAAAGTAAGGTGAGGCACTCTACCTATACCTGTTAGTGTTAGAGACAGTGGTAAGCTCAGTACTGGTAAGAGAAGAAGCCGGGGTACAAGCACCAGTATACTACACCAGCAGGGCCTTCAGGGGGGCAGAAGAAAGGCACTTGAGGGAGGAGAAAATGACATTTACACTGGTTGTGACGGCCTGACGGCTAAGGCCCTATTTTCAGGCTCACACCATCCGAGTGCTAACGGACCAACCACTCCGGACCATATTACATAGACCTCGAGACCTCGGGAAGATTGGTTAAGTGGTCGGGAGAGCTAAGCAAGTTTGATATCGAGTACCATCCCTATAGAGCCATAAAGGGCCAAGCCATTGTAGATTTCATCACCGAGTACACTTATACACCAGGCACATAAACTAAAATGCATAAAGAGCAGCAAGAAGAAGAAAAAGTCGACCAGACGGGATGGATTGTACACATAGATGGTTTCTCTACCCAGGGGGAGGAGTCATCCTGATAACACCAAAAAAAGTAAGCTTGAGTACACCATAAGGTTTGGATTTAAGGCAACCAACAACTAGGTTGAGTACGAGTCGATGATCACAAGGCTGCGTCTCGCCTGAGCACTGGGAGCCAGAAATGTAAAGGTCAATAATAACTCATAGCTTATGGTCGGACAAGTACGAGGGGAGTATGGAGCGAAGGATGGTCGGATGAAATAGTACCTCACCATGGTCGAGAAAAAGAATTCCCAATTTAAGAATTTTAGCATACAGCGGGTTCCAAGAGGGGATAATGAAGAAGCCGATAGATTAGCCAGACTAGCGTCATCTGCCAACAAAGACCTAGGTCCCGAGATCCTCGTAGAGCACCTACTCTAGTCAAGCATTAAGGTGGGGGGGCCACAGAGAAGTTAACGTAGCAAGTCCCGAGCCAGAATGGGCCTGCCAAATAATAATATTTTTGAAGAACGACAAGTTGCCCGAGGATAAAAAAGAGGCAGGAAAAGTGAAGACATGGGCAAGTCGATATCTATTTATTGGTGACACTCTCTACAAGAGGACCTTTACTCTCCCCTTACTGAGGTGTCTGTCCGATGAGGAAGTTGACTATGTGCTCCGAGAAATACATGAGGAGATATGAGAGAACCACTCGGGAGGTAGAGCAATGGCCCACAAAGCGATTAGAGGCAGATGTTATTGGTTGTCTATGCAAAAAGATGCCACTCTCCTCGCCCAAAAGTGTGACAAGTGTCAGAGATTTACCAACGTCTTTAAGATACCAACGAAAGAATTAGTCCCGATAACAGGGCCATGGCCATTCGCATAGTGGGGAATCGACATAGTAAGGCCACTTCCCATGGGAAAAGGACAAATGAGGTTCTTGGTGGTAGCCATTGACTACTTCACACAGTGGGTGGAAGCTGAACCCCTAGCAAAGATTACCAAGAAGAACATCAGTGACTTCATATAGAGGTCCATCATTTGTCGATTTGGGATCCCCCGAGTCTTTACCAGCAACAACGATAAGTAATTCGATAATGCCTGGTATGGGGAATTCTGTGCAGAGCTCGGTATCAAGAATCACTTTTCTTCATCAACTCATCCTCAGGCCAACGGCCAAGTGGAGGTCATAAATAAAACACTCCTGGGCATTATCAAGAAGAGGCTCGACAGCTCCAAAGGCTTTTGGCCTAAAGAAATCCCCAGTGTCCTTTGGTCATACCGCACCACGGTAAGGACTCCCACTGGGAAAACGCCGTTCTCGCTAGTATTTGGGACAGAGGTAGTAATTCTAGTCGAGATTGGAATGACCACGCACAAAGCAGCAAACTTCGATTCAGAGAAAAATGAAGAAGACCTTAGAATCAACTGACCTATTAGCAGAGAAAAAAGATGAGGCCACACTTTGAACAGTCGCCTACAAGCAAAAAATGGCCAAGTATTACAATTCCCAAGTTAGGACCAAGAGATTTGCAGTTGGGGATTTAGTACTCAGAAAGGTGACCCTAGCAATATAGGACTCGACAGAGAGAAAGTTAATACCAAACTAAGAAGGACCTTACCACATAACACGCTACAATCGGCCCGGGACCTACCACCTTGAGACGATGCAAGGGAGCCCTTGCCACGGCCTTGAAATGTAGAACATTTGAGAAAGTATTATCAATAAAGTTGATGTTATCATTCTAACTATTGAAATAATCTGACTAGGCAGGAATGACAAAGTTTTAGGCCATTGTGCCCAGGCTATAAGACTAACCCTTAGGTCACAAGGTTGACCCCGAGCCATAAGACTGGCACACCTCTCTAACTCAAGCTACAAGACTAGCCCTGGGTTATAAGACTAACCCTTAGGTCATAAGATTAACTCCGAGCCACAAGACTGGCACACCTCTCCAACTCAAGCTACAAGACTAGCCACGGGTTACAAGACTAACCCTCAGGTCACAAGGTTGACCCCGAGCCATAAGACTGACACAAATCTCCAACTCAGGCTACAAGACTAGCCCTGACTTACAAGACTAACCCTCAGGTCATAAGATTGACCTCGAGCCACGAGACTGGCATGCCTCTCTAACTCAAGCTACAAGACTAGCCCCGAGTTACAAGACTAACCCTCTGGTAATGAGGATGACCCCGAGTCTTAAAATCAAGCGACCTCCCGGTTAAAGAAATGTAAAGCAAGGAAGATGCCACATAAGTCCATGAGAAGAACCCAAGTCATGTTGAAAGTAAATACATCACAACCTAAGTTAACTCGTATTCACCAAGTAAGTACATCTACGTCCCCTAGCATATGACTAATGCCTAGACAGGTATCTAAGGATACCTAATGACATTAACAATGAATGGCTGAAAAGAGTGTTACCAGGAACCCTTATTTACTAAAAATTACGAGGGACCCAGTAGATCCCAATATTATTACTAAGGTGATCCCATACTTAGAAAACTTTTGTTGGTTAAACTACTTATATCTATCGTCAAAGAACTAACCTCGAGGGATCCCTATACTTTAAAAATTTTATGTCCAACCTCCCCACTCGAGAAACAGTCAATTACCCCAGGGTGTATTAACACTTATATAAATTTTGGGGCTACTTACCCCAACATATTTAAGTACACATAGGAAACATAAGAAGAAAGCACCACGATACGCACCAACACTTAAAAAAAAATTCAAAGAAAATTGAAATAACACACGCAGACACAGACAAAAGAAGATTTCACTCATATTGAAAAATATTACAGGAGTTCACAAAAAAAATTATTCTTAGGTGTTACCACCCCCCATCGTCACAACTCCCGAGACAGCCTTTTCAAGGCTAGCCTCCCCGGGCACAGTCACCGCCAGCCCTTCGATCGCCCCCTTGGTCGCTATGCCTTGGTCTCCCTCATTGGCCCCTTCGTCGACCATGGTATCACCTTGGCTGACCTCTTCTTCCTCCTCTCTCTCGGCCTTTGGCTCGTTAGGCTTGATGGACGAGAAGTCCAAGTCAAGGTACTACTCGGCCGCTAGGTCCCGAAACTCATTGAAACCCTCCCAGAAACAATCGACTCTAATAAGGCCGAAAGCATCCAAAGCTATACTTGGCTTCTGCCACCCTGGAGGCCTCCTCCCACATCTCCCACCTTTCTCTCTCCCTCTCCCCCTCACCCTCAAGGCGTGCCCGTTCCTGGGTATCTTCTACTGCCCTTTTCACCGAGCTCTCGACAGCTGCTTTGGATCATTCTTGGCCCGAATGTGTCAATTCCTCTCGGTCCCTAGCTCGTTCCTAGCCCGAGTAACGTCCCTCTCAAAGTCTTGTAAGAGAGCGCTCAAGTTCTCGATGCAGGCTTCCTGCTTGGTGACCTTTGTGGCCATGCTGGAGCAAGAGTTCTCGGACCATCTCAGTTTTTTCTCTAGGTCGATAATTATGGTCCTAGCCTCCTCCCTAATGGCCTTTTTCTCATTCCTTGTTTAGGTGAGATTGTTCAAGTGGTCGACCCTGACCTTCTCGTAGAATTTATACTTCTCAATGGAGGCTGTCATTAAGGCTATGGTCTATAAAAAGAAAACAGAATCAATACCTAAAAATAAGCAACAAAATAAACAAACAGTAAGAAAGCAAACACTCAGGGTCGGGGTGATTTACCTTGGCCATATAGTGTAACATATCTTTATACAAGGCAGCCACAGAAAGATTTTTCTTTAGGTATTGTAGGTTGGTCGGGGGAACACCACCTATAAGGTAATCCCCCCAGGATTTGTCCTTGTCAACCAAGAACTAGGCCCTAACGGGGGACTCTTCTGTTATCAGGGTAGGAGTGGAAGTAGACACCCCCTGAACTTGGGTCAGCGCCACAACAGTCGAGGTAGGGGCCTCAGGTATAGAAGCAAGGGGCTCGATGGCAGGGGCAGTCGGGGCAATCGACGAAGCAGCCGTCTGAGTGGTCACGACTTCGACCCTGGCTAGTGGAGCTGAAGGAGAACCCTCAACGTCCCCATCCAAGTAAATGACCGGGATAACATAAGAAGGAGCTGGGGGAGGCACTAAAACTGCCTCGGGAGCCTGGGACCCGGAAGGCCCCCCGGGAATGACATGGTGTTTCCTCTTTTTTGAGGTTACCACTACCTCCACTTGGGCAAACATTGGCTGACTAGCCTTTTTAGCCTCTGAGGCCTTGTCTCTGATCTCCCGAGCCTTGAAGAGATATTTCCTATCGGTCTTCATCATTGCATAAAAAATGAACCCGGGGTTAGAAGCTAACACAACGAAAAAAAATGATTAAGAACTAAAAAGAGAAAAAAGACAAAATAAAAAAAGGTGGGCGATTTACCCAGGTTGGGACCAAACCCACACTGATAGAGCCGATCGGGTGTAACAAGGTTAAGGTAGGCGTGGATAGGGTAATTTGTCACATATTTGACGTAAGCCTCCTCCTTGTCAGATAGCTTGCCTGCCTCGTTAGCTAAAGAAACTAGTAAAAAATGAAACCAGAAGAGGAAAATACATGCGACAAACAACGATAGATCGATAGCTTACCTATCGGGCCGATGACCGACGCCCATGACCGGTTAAACATCACTTCGGGGTCCTCGTCTGGGAGGCTTTCCGAGCCCTCACCTGAGACAAAAAAATATCGAGTCCTTCACCCGCTATTTAAACTCGGGAGCCCCGTCACCAAAGTAAGTGTTGGATCCCCGCTAGCGAAAAAAAACCACCCTAGTTCTTGCTCTTTGGGGCAATAACAACAAAAGAATTTGTTGAGGGTGAGGTGATGCTTCCCTTTGAAGGTCAGCTCCCATAGGATCATTCACCTTATGGCTATTCGCTAGGCATTAACTGCCCGGGTGCCAGCCCAAGGCAAAATAGTAGTTCCCTGAGAAACTAGGGAACCGAAAACCTGAGGCCCGCCATAAAGACCTACTTATAGAGCGTAACGTTGTCGGTATGGGCTTCAAAAACCCGGGCATCCCCGAGTGCTAAAAAATTCCCCCCTCAGGAATAAGGTAGGTAGTATAATACCTAGTAAGGGTTTTCATCTCCAACTCGGAGCCGTACTAAGCGGCCTTAAAGTCCTCTTTAGGGGCAATCTCCCCAGCTGCCCCTTGGGCATTAGTTGGAGCCGGCTCGATAGCCTGCTCCGAGGGGTTTTATCAGACTTCCGATAAGTCATCGACTCCATCGACCATTCGATCGACGGTATCCCTAGACACCATCTAGACAGGTGGGCAGATACAGAAAAAAATGAAAACAAAAAATGAAACTGAGATGAAGGTAAACACAACTGGAAAAAGGAGAAGTTGGAGAACGCTAAAAGAAAAATGAAGAAAAACACAGGCACAAACGCGTCAGAGAAAACGAAAAGAACATAAAACACTGCCCTAAAAAAATGAATAGATAAGGAACTGAAAGCTGTCTGGAAAGGGAATACCTGAGAAGGACGCCAGAATAAGGTGAAGACGACTGCTCGAAAGAGAGGAAACCACCAAACATGATTGGAAAGAGGTCCCAAAAGCACAACAGTGGGCAAAAAGGAGGACAGTAGCTTGCTGAGACACAGATGATTCGCCAAAAATCACTTTAAATTCACGAAGAAAACACAGGAGACGATGGGTGGAAGTAAAGGAAGATTGGAGTCGTGTAGAGGGAGAATATATAGGCTACCCCGAGAATTCTTGACCCTACGCGTGTCACAAATCCAAGGGTTGACGAATTAAACCGTAGGAAATAAAAAGGCATGTGAATCCCAAAAAATTTAAGAGGTTCAAATGCAGTCATTAGATGGCCTAGAGATTTAAAATGACACGACATTTGACATGACTTGTGATCGACGCCTGCACGACCTCTCAGTAACTAAAATTCATTGAATGCGAGGTCATCGTGGGTACTTATCTCCAACCAATATCACCTTGATAGTTGAAATGACACGCCGCCCACACCGAAACAATTCGTAACAAAGACAAACTGTTCGTATTCCCGAGCCATGTGAACTTGGACTCGGGAATAGGGGGCAACTAATGGGGAAAACCATATTGAGGGCCCTGTTAACCAGTCCCAACTAACCAGAATAACCCTGACCTTAGATGGACCAACCCAGAAAACTCCAAGGGAGCCAATTCTGGGCTCCCCCCGACCCCCCAAATGTCGAAACCCTCAACCAAAAGAGGGAATCATCCCTTAATACTTGACCCTGAGCATCTCGCTAACAACCTTGACTGTTAGTCAAAGTACCCGATGCCCCGAGAGACCACTCGAACCCCTAGACCCCCGGGATCTATAGACTACCCGAGACCCCAGGGGCCCCTGGGGTTAGAAATCCCTTGACCTAGTAAAGCATGATAACCCCGGCTGACTTAGCCCAATGATAAGCATGATCCAAAAATGTTATTCAAATAGGATATTCTTTGTAATAGACCTGCCAATTCTGATAAAAGGACAGAGAGGACAGGAAAGATGCTGCCAAGAATGTGGGCAACAGTGCCACACGAGAATGTGGGGGAAAGCAACATGTGAGAACGTGGGAGGAAAGCGACATGTATGATTCACCCTAATACACCACTACTCGAGCCTATAAATATGGGTACCGATTCATTCACCAGGTATGAGACATCTGAAGCCCTAATAGGAGAGAGTTCTACTTCCTATAGTCCCCCTAGTCGTCTGACTTGATCGTCGGAGAGCTACGGACCGGCACCCTGCTGGTGTTAGCTTCCTAACCCTCTTTTATTTTGTGTGTGTAGAGTCCGCCCTCTTCGAGGACCTGGGTCAACCGTGGGACCATCTGATTAGCGTAAAGGAAATGGTGGAATCGATACGCTATCAGGTTATATATTTTAATAAAAATCTTTATACATGGAATGAAACAAATGCTTTTTATCATTATTGATTTTTAATTCACATGTTTTTATAATGATTGTTAAAAGTATACATATAGTATGCCCAATCTTATATGAACCCCATAAAGTAGTTCTTGTTGTTCACTATGTACGTAGCCAGAGTTTCCCACTAAGACAACATGTGTAGTTCAATTGCTGGGGTTTTGTAACAAGGGCAGCCACCGGATTTTGGTTTATGAGTTAATAAAGAATGAGATTCTATTTGATTTCATCTTCAATGAGGGAAAGAGACACAACTATGATCAAAGGGCCATTGCCTAAAAACTGTTGTACTTGCATGATGGGAAACCTAAATTATCCACCGTGACATCAAACCTCGGAATGTACTACTTAATAATCATTACACTAATAAGATTGGAGACTTTGGCTAATGAAACAATAAAGGAAATATCATACTTGAACAAGCACCAATGTCTGGGGAATAATGGCATTCATGGAACCAAAGCTCATAAATGCGTCAATGACAGCCAAAGTGGATGTCTACAGCTATGGGGTTATGTTGCTTGAGATTATTTATTATAAGAGGCACATAGAGTGAAACCAGATCGAGGAAGTGACTATATAAGAGAAATTGATCCTTATAGATTGGGTTCTAAGTTGTATGAGATCCGAGAAGCTAGAGATTGTGTTTATGCAATACACCAAGGTACTAAATGATTTAAGGAGATTTGAAAGAATAGACATGGTGGAAATATGGTGCATTCATCACACCCCAAATATTCATCCATACATGAAGAAAGTGACAAAAAATGTTGGTAAGGAAGATTAAAGGGGGCGTTCTACCTCTGCTCCACAACCCTAAATGATTTAACAGAAGATCAATTGTATTTGTGTGATACCTTTGGTACTTTGGTATTACTGTTATGAATTGAAAATATATATTCCATTCATTTTATCAACAATACTGAGAATAAGCTAGCTCGTTAGCTTTGCATTTTAGATAATCATATTGTAAGAAGGCTTGTCAATGACAATGAAATAGTATATCAACAAAAATGTTAAAAGTACCCTGGATGTAATTGTAATTAGCAAAGAAAAATGAAATCAGAATACAATTCATTAGTATAAATTTGAAAATTTTATGTGACTAATTACTTAATTATATAAAAAAAGAAGGAAAGTAGCATATGAGGAGGGTGTGTTGATTGCTAAAAAAGTCATTTAGGTGTTTTCTTCAATGTTTACTATGATCGAGTGATCTCAATAAACCATCATTTGGGTGTTCATTCAATGTTTACTTTGATAATTTTTTGGAACCATTGAATAATTCCTTTCTTGAATTTTGTAGGTAGATGTTGTGATGTTTTTCTTAGTAGATTCAAATACACGGGAAATAGTTAATAAATGATAAAGATATGTATGTAAAATATATATTATATATAAAGAAGTTAAAAGGGGCTTTTGACAAATGCAAACTAAACACACAATTTGACTTATATAAATTAAGAAGTTGTTTATTAAATATGTAAACCAAATATCCAACTTGACTCGAGATCAATTTATTCAATAAAAAAATAAGTTCAAAATTATAAGTTACTTTTTTTTTTGTTAAAACAAAAGTCAGTCATAATTTAACCAAACAAACCTTAAGTTACAGTATAAAAGCATTAAGAGCCACTTCAATACGCTAACTTGAATTGTAAAATTCATTCTAATGATTTGAAATAGGTTAAGATGATTAAACAAATGCAATTTACCTTATTACTACATCGGGAATAACCTAAGGGCAATCTGATGGCATCATTGTAAAATCCATAGTAAATAGTAAACATAAGATTTAAAAGATTTAAAATGACAAGCAAGAATCCAATTCACATGTATATGTTGTTTCTTTTAAAAAATCATTGTTCCAAATGGACCATGTTAAGAGAGGTCGGTTCATAACCATTTAATTAATTACATAATGAAATTAATAAAAAAATAATTATAAAACTTTTAACGTATTAAAGATTAGAGATATGAGAGTTTTATATATTAAGAGATGACTTATATTAGATGGATGTTGTAATTGGTAAATACCTAACAGGAACCATGAAAAAAGTTGCATTCCCTTTGGTAGTTTATGAAGAGACATAGGAAAATTAGTAAATTAAAAATAAGGCTAAATGGTTAATACTTGCGATTAAATGATCATATCATTTGATGGTAATCATATAGATAAGAACAAGAAAGTAATAGTGTCCATATTGATTATCCTCTATACTCATCCTATGAGATACATATTCTCTTTTTTATTTTATTTGTGGCAAACAAAATAACAGAGACTTGTCATCTCTTTTATTTAAAACAGGTATACTCCATAATGGTGTAATGGTATGAGATCCCATTTTTATGGCACCCAATATCATAAGAGGGTTACATAAAACTTCTTTGTTTCCTTTGAGAGAAAACTGTTAATAAGCAGTTGTAGAGAGATAAGTTATTAGCATTTTGTGACAAAAATATCACCTGTGAGCACACCTATTAAAATGCTCACCAAATTATTCAAAACATCAAATAGATAAACACGTTGGATTATCTTCTATCATAGACAATGAATCAAATTTAAGTATTAAAAATGCAAACCATGCTTGAAGATAATTCTAAATACAAATAGTATAAACTTAATGCATATATACTTGTTGGATTATGAAGATGGCTCCCAACTAAGCAATATTGTTTGAAAAGTATTATCTTTGAATCGAAACTACCTCTTGCATGTGATTATTTCCGTGTTCTTAAATTCCTATGGCATATATAAAAGATAACTAGCATTCGGAAAGTAATTCAAGAGAATGCATTGTATTACTTATTTGTGTTTGACACTGGTTAGTTGTGTCATAGAGTCTTCATTGCCAAAACCCGATTGTTACTTTGTAGCGGGGGCAAATAAAGAATTGAAGTGTATCTTAAACTAGTGTAACACAATCATTCTTCGTTTTTTTCACCCGTTCTCCATTAATCGACCATTTTTGTATTACAATTTGCAGAAAAAATTGATTTAAACATTAAAACACAAAACAATGCATGAAGATAATTCTAAATAAAAATAGTAGAAACTTGAGGCTAGAAGTAATCTTGTTTGAAATGTAATGTCTTTTAATTGAAAGTATCTCTTGCATTTAGCCATTTGGATGGTAGTAAAGAATTAAAAATAACATTTATATTGTTCCTCAAACTAGTATAAGACAATCATCATTTCTAATCTATTGTTTTATTTTGTTTAGCCATTTCACGCTACAATTTTCAAGAAATAAGGTTGTAGTTAAGTACAAAAACTATCATATTGTGGAGTCTTTGTGAAAAATAATATGTTATGCAATACAGACTTTGATTCATGTAGTACAATGGGACCACCTGATCGAAGAGGGACCCATTGCCTGTTGTATAATGCAAAACCATAAATATGTTGACTAAATAAAGTATATATAATGAAGAAAACTTTAAAAGAATGATATTTATTAAAACACCCTCTTTATGCATTGGTAGCTCTACAAGTTCTAGACATCATCCTATAATCATAACTAAAGTCTTACATAGTCCCTTCTTATGTGTAAAAAAGAAAGATCCCCTTTGTATGTAGTGATAGACCATTGTGTCCATGCCAAAGATTGTATGACAATTATTATGAAGAGATTTCATACAATTATCCAACCGCATAGGCTCTTTTCATTGATAAACATAAAATTTTGGAGAAAGTTGCTTCTCCACAAAAAAGCCATCAACATTGTGAGAGAACATGGTAGAAAAATATTTCAAAATAGGTGTCTTCAAGAGACAAATCCCTGATGTAGAACCAATCTAGAGAAGGGCTATGCGACCAGGCCAACACAGTGTCTAACATGGGTTGTTTATATGGGTGAAATTAAGACGAAAATCTGAATTAGGCTGATGCTGAACAGTGAGTTAAAATTGGGGTTTATACGCTGTTAACTAGGGTTGAAATCATAAAAGATTAGTGGCAAAAACAATTTTGCCAACAGAGCTGTTTGTAGAGATTAACAGGGATTGATTTAGTGCTAGTTTCAAGGGATTTTGAACTAGGATTTTGTGGTCTCTTATAGCCGTAGGTATATAATAACAGAGGTTTCCACTTTCAGCTAGAGAACCACCTAAGAATTGATTCTTCAAACTACCATAATGACTAAACCCAGATGGGTTTAATTCTCAATCCTTAGGTAGTTAAGGTTTACAACAAGAAGTTGTAGTTATGTTTGATTAACAAGGTTTTGGGAATCTTGAGTAACAAACAGTATGGGAATGATAGAAAGGTCTGCCGTAAGGCTTAAGGGTGGATTTAACAAGCTTCTAATAAGGAAAACAACAAAGAAGTAAATGGGAAAAAAGGTTTTACAAGTTGGGATTTCAGTAAGATTAATAAATATTGATTCTTGAAGATGTTTATATGTTTCCTCATTTCAGAAAACCAAAAAAGAGCCAGGGAAATAAAATGGAAGAAGAAAGAAAGAGAAAGAAAGATAAAAATGTGAAAATGAGAGTTATCCACTAGAGGAGACGACAGAGAAAGCAGGAAGAAGACCACTTGTGTAGAAGAAGGAGGAGAAGAAAGAGGGGGGTCAACGACTTCAACCCACAAAGATATGAAAAGATGCTTAGATCGCAACCCACCACATACACTTTCAAATTCAAAATTCCATAATAATCAATTGAGCTGGGATTAGGTACGGAAATTTGCTTTTCTTGATGTATTAGGATGACATCAGGGGGCTGAGTGTCAGTACCTAAAAGTGACTTTCACTTTTGGAGGGTGCTTATCACTTTTCAGCACTGATGTGTCCACTCCCTAATCCCATCCTAATACATCAGGAAAAGTAGATTTCCGTATTTAATCTTTTCCGTAATCAACCATATTTGTTATTCAAATCATGTGTGTTTTGTATAGGCTTACATGGCTTTAATAAAAATTCAATATAAACATAAATCTGTAGAATATAGGACTCCTGTTCTAAATAAACTTTTTAAACAGATCAAATCTCTTAAAGGATAAAAATCCCTACTAAAACAAATTACTAAATTACCACAATTCTTGATCTATCAACTAAAGCTACATAGGCCCCACGTTGATACTAAAAAAGACTCCTAAATACCCCAAATTGTGCAGTCGACGACCAACACTTGTGTGGGTCCCAGTTATTGACTTTATCAGTTTACAAAAGACTCAAAATCATGGCTGGTCATACACACAATAAACCCCTAATTTTTTGGCAACTACGACCTTATTACATTAAAGACCCCTAAAATAAAAATTATCCTAAAACCCTTGACCAAACAAACTTTACTATAATAATATACCCATCCAAAAACACTAATTAGAACCACATAAAATACATGATTTAAATCATGCCCTCTTATGGGGAGACACATACAAGAGACACATCAAATTGACCATATCAATCCCCATAAGGAAACTATTCGTAATCTATATAATGGGTAAAGAAGAAAATGTTATGTGATGAAAAAGTGTCAGCAATGTGTATGGTGAATGATAAGTTGACATGTTTTGTTTGGGGTTAAAAACACCCAAAAAAGTGTTTAGAAAGAGACACCAAACTTAAAAAACCCATCATGTGTTAATCAATGGCACATTTATAGAGGTATCTGTCAACACAGGCAATCATTCTCCAATGGGTAATGGATAAAATGTTTTACTTGTTAAAAAACTTTTAAAAGCTGTCATTTTTTTTCTTTTCTAAATAGATAAAGTTGTCTTTTTCTCATATTCCCTTTCTTTATTGAGTCTCGTTAGATGATGATCATTATCAATAATCTAACGATCATAAATGCATCCTCTAACATTTTATACTTTCTAGAGAAGATTTTTAGCAAGATCACTTAGGCCTGTTAATGTTATTAGAGTACAAGGTTGGAATGAATTTAAAGATATAATATTTGGATTTCAAAATTTATTAGAGATATTTAAGTTTTCATAAATTGACGATCTTCTCATGCCAATTTATTCTTAGATTTATATGTCAACATGTTATCAGTGTCCAAAATTGCCCAACAACTTTCAATGCTTTGTATTTATTAATTTCCAAAACCTGTGAAACACTTTTTTAGTGCCAACATTGTTGCATAGACAACCCATAAGTTTCAAAAAATTGTGTAATCTCTCTTGTTATTAAAATTGCACTTAATTCTCCAATATTGTATGGACATATTATCCAATGATTGGGTTGTGCATGGTTATTTTTTGATTATTAAATATAACACAACTTCTTTTAGGTAACTGCTATTAGCATTTTTACTGTGCATGCTCATTGAATCATCTAGTCTATATTTAAACTCAAATGTGGTATTGCTAGAGATTTCACATTCATCTTCATTTGAGGAAGTACTTTAAGAAATTCTATTTGAAGAATAAGAAGATAATTAGCAAAAAGAAATAGTCTAGTACATACTTTTACATCACCCAAAACAAAAATATAATTAGATAGACCAAGTTCTTCAAGAGCAATTGAATCTAGGGTTTATAGATAAGTTGTATAGCCACTACTATAGATAGACACTTTAGGAGGGACACACATTGTGTTGAGATACAATACCGCATCATCCTTTTGGAGAAAAACCTCGATAATTTCTTACAAACTCTTCAAAAATACTATATTTAGGTTAAGGAGATTGATCAACTTGGGCTTTCTTGGAGACCTGGCATACTGTACAACACAAAAGATTGTATACCATCAAATAGTGAGAGGTGGAAGGATACCTTTCAAACATCAATTATGAGATCAAACAATGCGTTTGGTATATGAATTTAATAGAATGAGTGAAGATATTTGTAGACGATGAAAAAGGGCAGAGAAGAAGAAAAGAATAAAAAAGATTTCTACAAAGGGTTGCAAGAAGTCAAGATGAGGGAGCTAGACTCGATTCACGTCTTCTATCACTCAGTGATATAGGTATTGACAAGAATATCAATCACCTTACAAAGATATAGGATCATCGTCAACTCCAATTTGTCAAGATATAATTTTAAATTATCTTTGTTTTTATATTTAAAAATGATCAGATATATTGGTGTCATTTGTGCACAAAAACTACAAGACTCACCACCATACTTTTAGTTGTGGTTTACTTCTATTAGAATTTGATATTTGCTATTATGGATCATAATATTAATGCAATTAGACCCCCCAAAATACCTATAAGCCACACATGGGCCCCAAATTTATAAATTAAGCTCATTTACACGAACAAGTCCATTAGGACTAGGTCCAGGATTTTAAACAAGGACCCATAGACCACCTAACCCATGTTTCAATTCATTTGTAGGCCCAAAATTCATACTACATGGGATCCATGTGAGGTAAAATGAATAAATTCAAATATAGATTCTCTTAGGTAAACAAGGAAAATTATATCACTCATGGAATACAACAATTCTATAAAATGCTCTCTCTAAACAAGAAGGCACAATCACTCTTTCAGATTAAAAAAGGGTCAAGGAATCCAATCAACACCCAATTAAGGATTTGAAAAGATTCCACATCCAAGTTTATGAATACACCCTATGTAAACAATAAGGAAACCTTTTCAGAAAAATTTCAAACAAGAGTGTTGCTGAGACAAAGTTCTAGAGCATCTCCAAAGCACTTGAAGCTTCATGCATACTTTTCGTTTCTTCCACTAGCAACGGTTCGTTGTCAAAGAGAAGAAAATTCCTTACATATAAAAACATGCCATAAAATTAGCCCTAAGAGCAAGCTCATGGTGTTCATCTCCTTTTTGGATCATGTGTGAAGCCTTGAGAATGAACGACACATCTGCAATCAAGCACATCAATGTTTGAATTCAATATGCTATTAAGCCCTTGGATTCTGTTGATAAGAATAAGATGTTTACTATTTCTGTAAAAGATAGTAAAAAGAAAAAAAGATTGTATCATATTTGTAAATATCAAAAGATTTATTTATTGAGTTTCTTACATATTTTTCGTGTTTTGGATTTATATATGGAATTCGTGTCCACAGGGAAATTGATTGATAGTTGTATTCATGTCCAACTGTTGTAGTGCATATATTATGAAGAGATGCCATATATGGTTGTCCAACTACAATGGTTCTCTTTGTTGATAAACACAATGCTTGGGGAGAGTTGTTTTTCCACCTAAAAGATGTCAATATCGTGGGTGGAAATTATAGGAAAAACGATTAAGAAGAGGTGTCAATATCGTGAGTGGAAATAATAGGAAAAACGATTAAGAAGAGGTGTCTCCAAAAGACAAATCCCTATAAGAATACTATATGAGATCTCTCTCTCTCTATCTACACACACACATATATAATAGTTTTATTAAAAAAAGACAAGACATTGGATGGGTTAATGGCCATTAGGCAATTTTTTTTTGTTTTTGGCTGGTGAGCTTAGCCGAGATCACTTTTACGAGCCTAATTCAAGGCTTAGAGAGCCAGAGCTGAGCTAGACAAAGCTCGACTCGTTGCCACCCCTTATATTTAATGAGTAAGGAGTCAAACTTTTTACTCATCTAAATATTCTACAATCTCCCCTTTATACCCTTTTTTTTTTTAAATAGATAAAGTTGTCTTGCTCTCATATTCCATTTCTTTACTAACTCTTGTTGGTTGGTGACCATCAATAGTTAAATGACCATAATCTCCTTTGCTATGTTTACCTGTTGTGTTATGACCCTCTTAGGGAAGAGGTACATGTCAAATTCCCCAGCACCATTCCACTATTTAAGCCATATTGGTTCTATATGTATACTACAGTAGCCCTATCCAAAGGAAAAAAAGAAACTTTTTAGACACGTTTTACCATAGTTATGAGAATCAGACCGAATCGGAAAGTTTGACCTAGTTTAATTGGAATTGAACTGGCCAACTATACAGTTTGATGATACTTGCAAACCGAATAGTTTAAAAAATAGGACAAAATTGTCAAAACCACCCGACTGGTTTTTAACATTTTCTAAAGCCAAAAGATTTTTGCTTTTGGAAAAAGTAAACAAGTAACACTTTCTAATTTGTCTTTTTTCTTTTTTTCCTTCTTTTTGTTAAATAAAAAAAATTGCATTTTTATAAAGAAAAACACTTTAACACTATTCCTATTACTTTTGCTTTATTTGGAAATGATGTTTTGTCCAAGATTTGGTGTCTAGAATGGTATCCAAGACACAGGGGTGTCACATGGAAGAAAATACATATTCCACATTCAAAAAGTGCATCACCCACCTGACAAAAGGTAAACTCAAGCAAGATTTCCGCAAGCATGCGTAAGCATCTTGCTCGAGCTGTCATATAGCATAAAAATGAAGGCAAAATCAGAAGCTATACTTAGATTTGATTTTTTTTTTCTTTTGTTCTATGTGGAAGCTCGAGCAAGATTCCTTACAGATGCTTGTGGAAACCTTGTTTGAGCTGATATTTTCCTTTTTATTACATA
>JAOXJP010023884.1:0-17156 GCA_025762735.1 Platanus orientalis
ACCTAACTCTATTGAATTTGGGGGTTTCATCTCCACCATAAGGCACACGCTTGAGAAGGAAGGATCTCGTTGTCTTCTTCATCTTCAAGACTGCCAACTCTTTACTTGGCACCATCTTGACTTCAAGATTGCGGTACTTGAAGGAATAGTCATTGTTGTAGCCGCAATGTCGTGCCTTTATATCAAAAAGCCATGATCTTCATAGCAAGATGTGGCACACCTTTAAAGGAAATACATCACATTGTATTTTATCCACGAAGCCACCAATAGAGTATGTAAGCAAACATCTCTCACTCACCTTTAGGCTAGTATTGCTGACCCACAATACTTAGTAGGGACTGGGAGGCTCAGTTTTCAGTCCTAGCTTCTTCACAACATCTTCCAGCACTTGGTGCAACTCCTTCCATCTATCACCATGGAACATAATTGACCATTACATCTGACTTGGGTCTGGAAAATGTTGTTGCCACGCCAATCCTCCTTTTCTGCATGAATTGCTAGAAGATGGTGTAACACATAGATGGGCTTGTCATCTTCTAATTTGCTTGATTCTTCTTCACTTTATTCTGCCTATAGGATCATAGATTGTGGTGGCACATAAACTTCTTCCTCCATAGATTGTTTATTGGAGAGACCCACTAATCGATTTGGGCATTGGGCTTTAAGATGACCATGTCCTTTGCACATGTGACATTAGGATCCTTTGTTTACCGAGGCAGAACCTTAAAAATCTTGGGACCTAGGAGAAATATAATTACGAGCTGCCCTGACAGAAGAGGAGGCACCAATAACTTGTGGCTAACTAGCTGCCTTGCTGTTTGAATACCCACTATTGGCCATCACACTTTTATGAGCTTCTTTAGGAAGGACCTTTAATAAGATATGTTCTTCAGATTATCATCTATCTGATAAGAAACTTGCATTGCATCATTTAAAGAAGGAAAGTGGTTGAAACTTAGACCCATAAAGACTTGGAGTTGCAATCCATGCCTATACATAGTCACTAATATCTCGTCGATCCACTTGAGGCCTGTACGGGTAGCTAAGGGTTGGAATTGATTCGTATATTCTTCCACAGTTAGATTGCCTTGTTTCAGTTGACTCAATTGAAAGTGTGCTCATTGCTTGTAGTCCCAAGGCTTAATCCTCTTCTTCATTGCTACTCTCATCTCATCCCATATAATCAAGTCTCCATATCCCATATTGGAAAAGCCTTTCTTGTGAGTTGTCCACCAAATCCAGGTCGTTCCCTTTAACTTAGCATCTGCAAACTGGAGCCTATGACTTTCTGGCACATCATACCATTTAAAGAATGCTTCTATGTTGTGAAGCCAATCCAAGAATATATCAGGATTCTGATCACCGCGGAAATCTGGCACATCAAGCCTGGCATGACGATCTAACTCATGATGTGTTGTACTTGGTTGAGTCATGGCCCTGCTATTCTGTTCTCGTCCAGTGGTTATCACTTCTTGTTGGTGCTGAGGGGCTAATTTACTTGCAAAAATAATATTCGCCTGATTTGAAGGGGCTGCAGAACTAGAAGATCCATCCTTGCGAGGTTTCTTGCCATAACTATACCTTCTTTATTTCCTCAAGATCCTGTTGAAGTTGATTGACAGCCACTACCAATTGGTTGATAGAATCCTATATGGATTTGGTTCCACTTTCCATAGTATCCACCTAAGACTTTGTAGCCTCAAGATCTCATGCATAATTCTTAATTTCAGAAGACAGATCATTATTGTTTACCAAATAATGTATATAGAACCAGTTGGAACTTGGCTCTGATACCAAATAATGTAGGAGGGTTCTCGAAAAGAGAGGTAAGTACTGATGTGTGGAATTTAACAAGAGCTACAACAAGTCTTTAAACCTGAAATTTTCGTCCAAGTGTATTTCTGGAATTTCTAACCAGAAATTGTGAAATTACCAAACTACCGCTGGTCATGAATCAGAATTTTCCCAAATTTTAGGGGTAAATTCTGACATATATCAGTAGCTTATGTTTAAAATTTCATCAAATTTGGAAGAGCTTTGGTTAGTCAAATCTTTGGTGGGTCAAATCTTTTAAACATCACTCCTTGAACACTTTCAATAACAGAAAACCCTAAATCAGAACAGGAAATTCCCTAATTAAAGGCTGATTTAAAAGGGTTTTGAGATGGGATTTGAGGGGTGTTAGAGGGGATATGTAGGGGAGCAAAACCCCTAAAAGAAGAGGAGAAAAGGGTTCTACAAGGGTGTGAATTTGCTGTTATGCTAGCCAAGAAAGTTCAATTTAAGAATTAACACAGGAACTTTAAATCACTGAGCCAATACACAGAATTTTAAACAGAAAATTTGAAAGGACTTCTCTAAATAAAAGAAGGTTTCAAGAAAAACTTAGAAAGGAGGAGAGTCATTACACTCAAACCACGACAAGAGAGGACAGGAGAGGGGTAGGTCCACGAGCACTTGTGAAACACCCAAATAAAATATATATATTTCTTCTCATCATGTCATTGGAAGGGGGTGCCTTTTAAAGGCTTTACAAACTAAGACC
The DNA here is from genome assembly GCA_025762735.1 of Platanus orientalis. Taxonomy (NCBI): domain Eukaryota; kingdom Viridiplantae; phylum Streptophyta; class Magnoliopsida; order Proteales; family Platanaceae; genus Platanus; species Platanus orientalis. Next base: position 2,546 of record JAOXJP010023884.1, read on the forward strand.
TTAGAAAGTTTCTATAAATAGAAACTTCTAAGCCTTACAAACATATATATACATATATATATATATATATATATATATTTCTTCTCGTCATGTCGTTGGAAGGGGGTGCCTTTTAAAGGCTTTACAACCTAAGACCTTTGAAAGTTTCTAAAAATAGAGACTTCCAAGTCTTACAAACGTAAGTCCTAAACGTTTGTTCTCTTCTAACCTTCTAAATACTAAAAACTAACAAAACAAATAGCAACTACTAAGCCCTACTAGGGGCTATTGACCAACTAGGCGGGAGGGCCCCACATGATAACTTGACCATCATTAAAAGACAAAAGAAGGTAGTGGACAACCAGCCCTCTAGTACCCTACCTAAATTTGGCTTTTAAACCTTATTACACATACCTAAAGAAAAAACCTTGGCACCAATACCTTATTACAAATAACCCCTTACAACTTTGTTACCCCCACATGCCTAGCATTCTTTGAGGTCTTGAGCTTGGACTTGGGCCTTCACATAGGAGACATCTTCTCCATCCAATGTATAGATGTTGCATTAGACCAAAAAGCCACATACACTGAAGCTCCATGTGGAAATTCTAGGAATATTGCAAAACCTATTCTAGATAACGGGAGAGACAATAGCAAGAGATCGAAGAGGTTTAAGGCTGAATCCTGCTGGTCGAAGCAATCGAGGAAGACGAAGTTGCACCAACCAATTGCCCGTAACCATGGTTTGGAGGGTGGGTGAACCTGAGTTTGGACAGACTCAATAGCAGTAAATACAGATTTTATTTTTTTTTGAGGAAAATTTTTATTGATAAAGGAAAGAGAGAAACAAGGGAGGGGATGAGTGATCCCCAATAAAAGAAGAAAAAAGCAAAAAGAACAAGAAGCCAAACAAGCAAAGACCCTACTCAACTACATCCAATTATATTGTTCCAATCTCTCAAGAGAGCCCCATTTGGAATGCCTTCATAGCCTTTGCAACGCCTAGCCCAGAATAGAATTAAGTACCTGGCCCTCCTAAATACCTGGAAAGACGGTTCTGAATAGGATCTAAAAGCCCGATTGTTCATTTCCCACCAAATTGCCCAACACACAACAGCCGGGACCAATCTCCAAATCCTTCTACCAAAAGGAGTGAAAGCCGGGATTTCCCACCCTTAAAGAAGACACGACAAGGACGAGGGGCAATGTAGACAATTCCGAATTCTCTCATGATTCCACACCATATTTCCCACGAAAAAGGGCAGTGGAGTAAGAGATGGGAGACAGACTTAGCAACCTGGTAGCATAATAAGCAAACGCTGGGGAGGAAAAAACCTTTACATTGCAACCTGTTCATGGTAGATATTCTCTCTAACGTAGTAGTCCACATAAAGAATAGGACCCTAAGGGGGACAACCTTGTACCAAATTTCCTTCCAAGGGCCTAGAGCCTCCCCATCCACTGACATGTGCTCATAACAGGCCTTAACTAAAAAGGAGCCTCCAATATTCTTCTTCCACACCCGTCTATCCTCCCCTCCAATAATAACCCGAGCTCCTTGAAGGTGGATCAAAAACTCAATCAACCTCGAAATCTCCCAATCAAAAGCCACTTGTCTCAATCTGGGATGCCACACTACGTCTCCTCCATGGATGGACATATTCGAGGCCACTAACAAGCCTTGGTCCATTGCAATGTTGAAAATCTCTGTAAAGTCCGCCCTCAAAACTCTCCCACCACACCAATCATCCAGCCAAAACCTGATACAACTACCATCGCCCACTTCAAACGCGAGACCACGACTGAACACTGGAAGATTTTTCAAAATACCCCTCCATGGGCCACAACCATAGGCACCCCTCGAAGTAGACGAGATCCAACCATCACCATCCCCATGTTTGGCAGCCAACACGCGTCGCCACAAACAATCTATGTCCTCCCCAAACCTCCAGAGCCATTTGCACAATAAGGCCTAATTCATGAGATGAAGATTTTGGATGCCCGTACCACCCTTCTCCTTGGACCTGCACACCCTATCCCAAGCAACCAAGTGAAGGCCGCCTACCTCTTTGTTCCTCTTCCAAAGGGACTCACGTTAAATCTACTCCATAGCTTTGCAAATTGAGATTGGCACAACGAACAAAGCCAGGTAGTATGTAGGGATACTTGCTAAGGAAGCCTTTATCAAAGTGAGCATGCCCCCTTTAAATAAGTATCAAACTTTCCAACCCGCCAAACGTTTTCTCATACGCTCCACAATTGGATCCCATACTTCTTTCTTTTTGAAATTGGCTCCCAGGGGCATTCCCAAGTAGGAAGAAGGAAGACTACCCATGCGACACCCAAGGTCCGCCACCAGCTGGTCCAGATTCGGAACCTCCCCGATGGCAATCAGAGAACTCTTGGCCAGATTGAGCTTGAGACCCGACATTGCCTCAAAACATCTTAGGACACATCTGAGCAACCTAATATGGCACTAAGAATTGTCACAAAATATCATTGTATCATCCGCAAACTGAAGATGTGAAATCATAATATCCCCACTACCAGGTGAGAAGCCTTCAAACATGCCCAACCTAGCCGCCTTCCCAAGCAGGCCACCCAGCACCCTTGCCACCAATAAGAACAGAAACGGGGATAGAGGATCACCCTAGCGCAAACCCCTGGAGCAGCCAAAATTTCCAGATTGCACCCCATTTACAAGGACTGAGAAGGAGGTTAAACTCACACACTTCCAAATCCACTGCTACCACCGCACCCCAAAGCCCTGTCTCCTTAGAATATAAATAAGAAACTCCCAATTAACATGGTCATAAGCCTTCTCTTGGTCCAACTTGACCACCACACCTGAATTCCCTTGCCTTAGGCGAGCATCAATGCATTCATTAGCACATAAGACACCATCCACCATGTTTCTACCCTTTAAGAAGGCTCCTTGTTCTTTGGACACAATTCCTGGCAAAACTTTGATGAGCCGTGAAGTAAGACACTTTGAGATAATCTTATAGGTACTTCCCACCAAACTGATAGGACGAAAATCTGAAATTCGCTCCGGTCCTTTTTTAGGGATCAGAGAGATGTATGTGGCATTACTCCCTTTATCTAGGAAGCCTCTCTCAAAGAAATTCTGTATAACCTCCAACAAATCTAAATAAATCACATCCCAGCACACCTTGTAAAAAGAAAGAGAAAATCCATCAGGCTCAGGAGCCTTATCACCCTCTAAAGACCACACAACTTTTTTACCTCCTCAGTAAACGGTCTCTCCAGCCATTTAGCCTATTGCAGCAGAGAGCAATTTGTTGAAAATTGTTGCAGGAATTTCGTATTTAGATGTAGTCAAATATAAAACTAAAGGGAGCCAATGGATCTTTTATCGCAGGGGGGGGGGGAAGGAATGTATAAGTGATAAAAGGTCCAAACTGCCAACTTAAACCCAAAAAAAAAAGGCTAGGGTCTCCAGACCTATGCTTTGGTCCAACATAGAGCCTTTTAGAGATATAACAGAAGGATCTTCATCAAATCACTATTCTCCCCTAACAAATGAGGACCAGATGCCGACTTTGGCTGACAAAGGAAAGCCGTCTGACCAATGTTCCAAAGATCCATCGTGAGCAAAAAATTATACAACAATCTGAGCAAGGGGTTTGCTCTATGATTAGAATGAAGTCACCATCGGTTATCTGCTGTTGCAAGCTTCCTTTGCAAAAATCAGTTGTTAAGGAGGTGAAGGGGATGTAGGTTGTTCTTGAAGAAGAAGAAGAATGAATGAATCTCGAAAGTACAAAAACATGCAAAGGTTCAGCAATGATGGAAAATATCATATCCCTCCTGTTAGACCAGTTTCATTCTCGCATAGAAAGGAAGAGACCCCCAGGAGTTGGCAGTTAGCGCAGACTTTTTCTCTTCTTGTTGCTCTGTAGTGGCTGAGTCAACATCTTATGGGAGGGATCCCAAGAGTCCTTCAGGTCTGATTATGAGAATTCGCATATTCAAAAGGATGTAAGTCTTCAGGGCCAAGATAGAATCAATCCAGGAGACATCAGGAATGAAAAAAATCATAGGCAGTGTCTCCCCCATTCAAAGGAAATTTTGAGTAGATGAGTTGGAATCTGAAAAAGTCGAATCGGTCGCAAAAGAGCGAATAAGATCATCCAGTGGTAGGGTAAGGGAGCAGTTCACGTCTGGTCCAAAAGATTCTAGTTTATCAATAAGGGGCCTAGTGATGAGTTCACGTCTAGTCGCCCGACCTCTCTCTTCCCACCAGTTTTGGCAAGGATTCAAGGTGTAAACACTGAGCAGTCACCAAGATTTTCCACCAAACTCCTCAAAGGGGTCAACTGGTGTACAGCTCTAGTCAGTTGGGTTAAGGCTATAGGTATGACCTATATGGATAAGATGGTGGCTTCCTCTAAATAAGTGATCAACATAAATAAACCTGAAGGTACTTCTATCTCCTCTCCCAAATGCCTCAACACGCCAGGTCAAAAACTCCTTACTCCTCTTCTCTGTCCACCTCAATATTCAACTGTTCAGGATGTGCAGGTATAACAATCAGAAAGAGCAGAAAAAGTTCACTGATATAAGTGAGAACTTAATCCAGACATCCAACGTTAGGGGGCCCTGCCCTGCTGCTACTAAGGGGTTATGAAGAACCAGATGGTGTTGTTTCAAGACCTATGTGTTGTCAATAGAGCTGTTAGCTATATTGGGAATGAGACAGTGAGGCAGGAGGGTTGGCAAGAATGGGCGGGTAGGAATGTTGAAATCAAAGAGGAGTTGAATTTAATCCTGAACTTTATGATGGAAGAGTTGGTAGTGAGAACTTGAGGTTAGGTTGTGCGAATTGAAGGATTAGAGTTTGATGAAGCACAAGGAAGAAAAGAAGAAGAAGAATTGGGAGAAAAATGTAGTACAGTGTAGAGTGTAGAGTACACTCTCTAAACAACAAAACAAAGACACCCCCAGATCACATGTACTTACAATCACATCCCGTGTATATGACCCACTTACATGAACACTACAGTATGCACAATTTCCAACACTCCCCCTCAAGCTGGAGAATAGAGATCCCATATTCCCAGCTTGCTCACAATGGAAGAGAAGTGAATACCATTGATGCGGACATTGTGAAGATGTTGATGTATGCGCCGCCCTACAAGAGTTTCAAGTTCAAGATGATGACAAAAGATGGGTTAGAATAAGTGTTTTATGGGGTGGGTCAAATTCGTAAGAAGGCTTTTTGTGCCAAGGGTAGTTTAGACTTTCTATTATGCATAAGTATTTATGTAATAAAGCTAAGATCCAAGGGCAAATTAGAGAGTTTTGTGTGCTGGTTGACAAGTATTGTTTTGTCCTTTTATGGGCTTCCAAGGTCAACAAGTGGGCCCTATAAATTGATGCAGGATGACTAACCACTTGTTCTAAAAGCTCGAACTGATAAAGGGAGGTGAAATAAATCCCTTTATCTTAAGGCCAAGCTCTCAATCAAACCCTCCTTCGTGGGCCCCACCTCACATGGGTCCTGTCTCACACAAATCGCCTGCCTCTCACTAGTAACCCCACCCCAAGTGTGCCCCCATCTCTAACAGGCTGTTCCACTTGAACCTGGTGTGAAAATGCCCCTACATTACAAGTAGGTGGTTGACAACCCCTCTTTGGTTCCAAGTTTTAGAAGTCTTGAATTTAGTAAAATTTTTTAAAAGTCCTAGTTTTTAGGAAATACTTGTCACAAGTTTAGATATTTAGAAGTTGCTAAATTAGGAAAGTATCTATTTTATTGCATCTTGTAAGACTATTTAAAGGGCACCCCTAGACATGAATTAAATAAGTGAATATTGTGTTTTTGAATTGAGCTTGGTTCTATTGGGCGTGGCTCTCTTTCCTAGGGTGTTGTATCCCTATCCCCTCCCTCTTCTTTAGGTTGAAGTCGTAGGCTCCCCTATCTATCCCCCTTCTTCTCTTCTCTTTGGTACAACCATTGTGATACAACATATGAATGAAATTAGATGCACTAAAGAGATCCAAGCAAGTACACACAGCAATGAGACAATGTACACCAGATTCCTATTCTCTAATAAAATACAACTCAAGTTCAAGAAGCAAATTAGATAATAGAGCAGCTCAAAACATAAATAAAGGGAACCAAATAAAGAATGAACAAATTAGGTTAATGAAAATACTAAGAACTCAACTCAGACTTTAGAAATGAGCACACCATTTAATGAATGCAAAACTAACTGGTAAGGAACTGGTGACAATAGAGCAGATTTATGGTTTCAAGTAGGCCATTAGAATTCAGGTGTTTGGGTTAATTAGACTCTGTTTTGGAGTTGAAACAAGTTACAGGTATTGTTATATGGATTATATTGGTCTCAGGTAGGGTTTAAAACAGAGAATATTTGGATAGAAAGGGCTGGACAGAAGTTGTGTGTGGGACTGTATGTAGGCTATAAAGTGAATACCTGGTACGAGTAAGTTGCAAGAAGTAGGAGTGTCAAAGTACCAATTCTGGAGAGCTTTATTGACCCACAACCCTCCTCTACTGGGATCAGATTCAGCAACCAAGATGCCTTATTCATATACCCACATAGTCACTCAAGCAATACTTCAAACGCTTTGCGTGCATAGACGCCTTCAATCACCACCTGGGTGAACCAGCAACAAAGGAACCACCACTAAAGAGCACCGTGTTGTCACAGACAGCCTTAGTTCAACCCCCCCGTGCGGCACTTGTATCGCCCCCACGTCACAAGTCAGCCTATGCCAAGCTAGCCCTGCCAAACAACACTACACTAAGCAAGCAGCGACAAAGACAAAACAATGAAAGGAAAGTCAAGCACACACACAATAGGAATGAAATGCGTTATTGCATTGCATCAAAAGAAAGCATTACAACCTAGAGCTAAAGGGGATCACCAGGCACAGTGTGTAGCAAGGGGCAAGGCTCTGAGGCTACACTCCTTGAAGATCTGTCACTCCCCTACAAGAATGCTTTTAAGCCTTTCCCCTGTTGCTAGAAGGGAACATCCACCCCCCAAAAAAAAATCATACTAGACTATTTACAATAATGTCATTAGGCCATATTTACAAGAATGCCACTAGGCAACAAAAGACTAAGTGTCATAGGCCATGGCCATGCGAACAGCGCTGGACAAAATGGTCGTGACATCCTCCCTCACTTAGTTGGTTGACGCCCTCATTGACCTCTTTTCAAGATAAGCTTTGATCTGCTTGGGGAAGGCAAGTAGGGCATTTGCAGGTTCCCAACTTGTTTCTGAATCCGATAAGCCCTTCCATTTGACTAAGTATTTCATCTATATTGTCTTGTCAGGAAGGACTTGCAACCGACATTCAGCCATGATACGGTCAACTTCTCTTGAAGGCTTTGTAGTGACATAGGTTGTGGGTCGTGTGGGGTTGCTTCACACTGGATCTTCCTTGTCTGCATGATAAGGCTTTAGAAGGCTGGCATGGAAGACCAGATGAAACTTAAGTCAAGCTGGTAGCTAGACTCTGTAGGGGACTTTGCCCACTCGAGTTATGATAGGAAATGGCCCTTCGTATTTGTGAACTGGTCCCTAGTGAACACGACGAAGGTACTTAAGCTTTTCTGCCCTTAGCTTCAAGGGCACTAAGTCTCCAACTTTGAACTTGTCAAGCTTCCTCTTTAAATCAGCCCATTTCTTCATTCTCTGCGAGGTCTTCTCTATGTAGGCTCGAGCAATGCCTACATTTTTGTGCCAATCCTTAGTGAAGTGGTAAGCTCTAGGGTTGTTTCCCTTGTAACCAGTGGCTACAGTGTGCGGCATAAGTGGTTGTTGCCCTGTCACAAGCTCAAAGGGGCTCTTGTTGGTCGAAGAGCTCTGTTGCAAGTTGAAGCAAAATTAAGCGATGTCCAACAAGTTCACCCAATTCTTCTGGTTGGCACTAACAAAATGCCGAAGGTATTCCTCCAATAAGGCATTCATACGTTCGATTTAGCCATCAGTCTGAGGGTGGCCACTTGTTAAGAAGTTTAACTGTGTACCGAGGAACTTGAATAACTCAGTCCAAAACCACCCTGTGAATCTTGGATCTCGGTCACTGACAATGTCCTAGGGCACTCCCCAAAACTTCATCACATTCTTCACAAACAAGTAGGTTGTCTCTTCTGCCGAGCAATTGATTGGGGCTGGGATGAAGGTAGCATACTTTGAGAATCTGTTTACCACCACCAAGATCATTTCATACTCCCCCACTTTTGGCAAAGAGGAGATAAAGTCCATGGAGACACTTTCCCAGGGCCTTTGGGGTACTGGTAACTGTTCAAGCAACCAAAAAGGCTTATCTCTCTCAACCTTATCCTGTTGGCATATGACATGTCTTGACATACTTCATCACATCGTCACGCATGCGTGGTCAGAAATACCCCCGCTCTAGCAATGCGAAGGTTCGGCGCCATCCCTGATGACCTGCCCATAAAGTGTCATGGCACTCCCTCATCAATTCTCTTCTCAGTTCCCCGGACCTTGGAACATACAATCTACCCCCCTTGGTATATAGAAGCCCGTCCTTGGTCCAAAATCTACGTGTCTTGCCGCTCTCTACTAATGGCCATAACACTTTGGCTTGGGGATCTGTCTTGAGTCTCTCTCAGACCCAGTCCAACAAGGTGCTCTTCAGTTAGGAAACACTCTGTTGTCCTTGTTGTGTCAATTTCGCGAGTTCTGCTTTGCGGCTCAGGACATCTGCAACTGTGTTGGTTCGTCCAGACTTATACTCAAGTGCCAAGTCAAACTCTTATAAGAATTTGTGCCAACGAGCCTGCTTGGAAGTCAGCTTCTTTTGAGTCATGAAGTAAGACACTGCAACATTGTCTGTCTTCACAACAAATCTGGACCCAAGAAGGTAATGTCTCCATACTCGCAAGCAATGTACCACAGCTAGCAACTCCTTTTCTTGGGTTGTATAGCACCTCTGTGTCTCAAATAACTTCCTGTTCTCAAAAGCCACGGGGTGATTGTCCTACATCAATACACCTCCAAGAGCATAATCAAAAGCATCAGTTTGAACTTCAAAAGTTTTAGTTAAGTCAGGCAGTGCTAGTACTGGGTTGGAGGCCACAGCAAGCTTCAGACCTTCGAATGCTTAGTGGCAAGTGTCTGACCATGCCCATGGTCGGTTTTTCTTTAGCAAATCAGTAAGTGGTGCGGCATTCCCTGAGTACCCCGTGATGAAACGGCAGTAGTAGTTGGCAAGTCCTAGGAACGATCGCAACTCACTCACATTGGTCGGTAGCTTTCACCTTTGGATGGCCCTGACTTTCTCCATGTCCATTTTAACTTGTCCCTTGCCAACAACATGACCTAGGAACCAAATGTTTTCTTGTACAAATGAGCATTTTTCTTTCTTTACATATAAATGGTTCTTTCTTAATATGTTGAAGCCAATGCGAAGGTGTTCTACATACTCCTCCAAGGTCAAACTGTACACAACAATGTCATCCAGGTACACCACCACAAGCTTGTTAAGACAGTCATGAAATATCTCATTCATCAAGGTGCAAAATGTGGTTGGTGAATTGGTCAGTCCAAATGGCATAACTAGGAATTCAAATGCACCATATCTTGTGACGCAAGTGGTCTTTGGTCCGTCACCTTCCGTGATGCAAACCTAGTAGTATCATGACCTCAAGTCCAACTTTGAGAAGTATTTGGCCCCTCCAAGTTGGTCAAACATATCGGCAATCAAAGGGATTAGGTAGGTGTTTCTCACTGTCACCTTGTTTAAAGCCCAGTAGTCTACACATAGTCTCAGGCTCCCATCATGTTTCTTTTGAAATAGCACAGGCCCCCCATAAGGTGCCTTAGAGGGTCGCACGAATCCCGCTTCTAGCAACCCGTCTAACTATTTCCAAAGCTCAGCTAGCTCCGGAGGACCCATTCAGTAAGGGGCCTTAGCAGGTGCCTTCGCCCCAGGGATGATCTCTATCTGATGATCAATGGCTCGTCGTGGGGGTAAGTTCTTCGAGAGTTCCTCAGGCATCATGTCCTTGAACTCATCTAAGACCTTGCATACCACCTTAGGCACAAGGTCTTGGGCTGGCTCATTGGTCTCTACCTTCAGTGCTGCCAAATAGGTCATTTCCCCCTTCCTCAAACTCTTCTTCAATTGTAGGGCTAAGATCAACTTCTTGCTGTCTCTCTTGAAAACAGCAGGGATCAAGCATGGAGTCTCCCCAAACATGCAAAGAGACTCTAGATAAGGCATGGGCACGGCCTTGTTGTCTTGTAGGAACTCTATCCCCAAGATAACTTGAAAATCATCCATCGGGATTGACATTAAGTTTGTCTTCCCTGTCCATGCTCCCAACTCAATAGGAACTGCTTTGGTTATGCCATGTACTGGGCAGGCTACCGAGTTGACAACCTTAATGCAGCTTGTGTCCTTCTCTAACTTTAAGCCTAGTCGCCTTGCTTCAGACTCGGCGACAAAGTTATGGGTCGCTCCCGTGTCAATCATGGCCTGGGTTTCCCTCCCATTTATTTTCACATCAACAAACATGAGACCTTTAGATGTGGTCTTCTTGTCATCTACCTAGCCCTTTAGGGCATACAACAGTCGGAGAGCTCCCATCCTTGGTTCCTCTCCCTCCTCATCTTCCCCTGAGACCTCACATGAGGTTGGATTTGCTTGCAAGGCATTGAGGGCCTGCTTCTGTGGGCAATTTGATACTCGGTGTAGCCCTCCACATAAGAAACACCTAATGATCTTGGGGCCCGTCGTGACCGACGTTAATCCCTTTGATGAGGAAGAGTCCTTGTTGCTGTAGGACTTCCCACGCCCTGTGCCATTGCCCTTGTTGTAAGTGGCTTTGGCAGACTTATTACCCCCATGGGTAGACATTTTCTTCTTATCAAGGGCATTAGTGTTGTAGTCATTCAATCACTCAACCGTGGCCTGTGCCGAAGCCAAATCTTGCACCCGCTAGCGTTGCAACTCAGTCTGTGCCCAAGGCTTGAGGCCTTCTAGGAAGTAAAACAACTTGTCATTCTCAGACATGTCATGGATGTCAAGCATGAGGGTTGAGAACTGCTTGACATACTCTCGCACTGTGCTAGTGTGTTGCAACCGGCGTAGGTTTCTATAGGCTATGGACTCCACATTCTCAGGGAGAAACTAGTTCTTAAGCTCTCTCTTTACGTCCTCCCATGTGTTAATTGTGCACCGCCCATTCTGAATGTCGTCATATCCAGTGCGCCACCACAACTTGGCATCACCGAATAGATACATAGTGGCCATTGAAACCTTAGCCTTTTCCGAGTCAGGCTTAACTGCCCAGAAGTATTGCTCCATGTCAAAGAGAAAATTCTCTAGCTCTTTGGCATCACGTGCACCTCCATAAGCTCTAGGTTCAGGAACTCAAACTCCTGTTGAGGCCTCAGTCCCACCCATGTTCCCTGTGCCAACAGCTCTCATAAGCAAGTTGACTCGGGCACTCAAATCCTCCATTTGAGTTCGAATGGCTTCCACGATGCCTCGCATGTCCTCATCGAGCACCTCAACCACTCCAACAAGCTGATGTTGCCCCTCATGTAGGACAGCCACCCGCTGACTCAACTGATCTAGCCTAGCAAGCACCTCACTTGCGCGTTCGGCCCATACATCTAGCACATCCAATCTCTCCTTTGTGGTAGTGTACCTAACCATGGTGTCTTGCCCTACTTAAGCCTAACTCTGATACCAATTGTCACGGACAGCCTTAGTTCAACACCCCCGTGCGGCACTTGTGTCGCCCCCACGACACAAGTCAACCTATGTCAAGCTAGCCCCGCCAAGCAACACTATGCTAAGCAAGCAACGACAAAGACAAAGCAATGAAAGGAAAGCCAAGCACACACACAACAGGAATGAAATGAGTTATTGCATTGCATCAAAAGAAAGCATTACAACCTAGAGCTAAAGGGGATCACCAAGCAAAGTTTGTAGCAACACCGAGCCACGTCAACCAAAGGGGCAAGGCTCTGAGGCTACACTCCTTAAAGACCTATCACTCTCCTACAAGGATGCTTTTAAGCCTTTCCTCTGTTGCTAGAAGGGAACATCCACCTCCCAGAAAATCATACTGGACTATTTACAATAACGTCAGTAGGTCATATTTACAAGAATGCCACTAGGCAACAAAAGACAAAAAGACTAAGTGTCACAGGCCATGGCCATGCGAACAGCACTGGACAAAATGGCTATGATAGTGTGTCTGTGTGAATGAGATCTTGGCCACTAATCAATCTAGTGAAAAGAGAAGTGTTCACAGACGCATCCACAAATCAGAAACGAGGTAGTTACTCTCTTAGGTAAAATTTCTCAATGCCAGAACTAGATGTATTTGATGTAGATCAAGAACTCTTGATACTCTTGAATAGATAACGTAAACCTCAGTAAACTCCACACTAGAAGAGGCCGTTAGGTTCTCATATAGGATTTAAGTGAGACTTCTTGAGGGGGATCAAATCATAAACTGGAAATGGAATTCTGAAGTTTCTTATATGTGGAATGAAGGAAAGAAAAAGAAATACAAAGGGGAAATAGGAATTTTGTGTAGCCGTTTGGTTGATGGAGTTGGGGATTAGGGTTTTAATGGGAAGAAGTAAGGTTTTGACAGGCTGAATTGAAACGGAATGTGGGAATGGTGTGGACAATGGATATGGTGGTGATGTTTAGGGTTTGTGGAAATTAATGAAAACGAAAATTAATGGAGATTAGGGCTTTCAATAGGTAGTATCTAGAAGAAAAGAAGGAGAAGAATAAGAAGAAGAAGATAGGAGGGGACAATCGTACCTTGGAGAAAACCCTACACCCACTTGGAGAAAGCCCTACTCCAAACAAGCTCTAGGCACACCAGCTTGAGAAAACCAATCCATCAATTGAGAAGTAAAACCACTACAATTTTTTATTGATTCGTCAAACATCCGGTGAAGTTTACAATGGGGTTCTTCCCCTTATAAAGTCCCAAATAAGAGTAAAATTAGAAACTAAGAAAACCTCTCCCCTCTCAACTCACGTGAATTCTTCAATAGCCTAATAAAATGGCTATAACTAAAATACCCTCTTTAAAACAAACTCACAATTCCTCCCATGTCCCAAGCTATAAAAAAACAATAAAGACCATAAAAATTTTTTTAAAAAATAGCAAATAAAATCCAAAAATAAACACCAATAAACCTAACTCAACTACATGTCATGTGCCCCTGTGCATGGGTCCCCCACCACATAACATGTGGGCCCTGCATGCCTACACACAAAAATAATGTCGATGATGCGCCAAGTCATCTCCAAGCATAATATATGATCCTCTACTTTATCCAAAATGTCAATGGGACCCTCCTCTTACAGTGATACGTTTTGAGGCTGCCACGTGGCATGATGTCCTTATCACATGGGCTCCCCTAGGGTATACCCTAACTCACCCCCTTCTTCTATCTTCTATTCTCTTCTAATCTCTTATTCTCTTCTCCATATCTCCTCCCTGTCATATCACCCTCATCAACTTCATCATTCCCTCTTGTCTTGTTGTTGGAAATCAAACTTCAATAGACATAATACAACACATATTTGTTTTGAAACTTAACAAAGTTTTCCCCTCCTTTCTTCACTTTCTTTTTAAGGTTTTTATCCCCTATGAGTCCTCTTCCAAAGCCTTCCTAATTCCTTGTTGTTCTGATCAAGTTCTTGATCAAAGTCTCATCATTGTTTTATGTATCTTCTTCTTCAAGAAACATTGTTGACTAGTAAATCACTCTTAGGACCATCTAAACACCTGTAAAATTTCATCAAACTCTGACGCGTCAGCAAGGATATTTTGTTAATTTCATGGGTTCTGCCTAGAAATTCCAAAAAGCCCTAAAGCAAAGTTCTTCCTCCCAGTCTCTCCCTTCTTTCTATTCTAATTGTCTTCTAGACATTTTATTATTCCTTATTTGTCAATTTCTCTTGTTCCTTGAAGTTGGTGATTACTTGGGTTTGTTTTTATTGAATTCTTGTTTTATCCTAATCTATCCTAAGCTTCCACATCTTTAAACTGGGTTACAATAGCAAGATATACAAGCCTAGGTTGCCCCACATCAATTAGGCTCCTAAACTTAGCATATCATGCGCATCAACCATTCAGTCCCTTGGTGAGTGCACCAACCAAATGCTCTTATGACTTAACAAAGGGTGTGTAAATAGTCACTGATTAGATGTGGTCTTTGATAAAATACCGATCTACTTCCACATGCTTGGCTCTATCGTGCTAAACAAGGTCATATGCAATACCTATCATTGCCTTATTGTCATAGTATAAAGTATAAACTCATTGGTCCTTGTACAGAAAATCCCAATTCAGCTACTAAAATATTCAGCCATAGGAGTTCACAAGCACCATGAGACATGAATCTTGTTAATGTATGTCAATCCCATGAGCATGTGTTGGGCATATGGTAGTGTTAAGAGTCTTGTAAGTGTCCTATGTGAGCTCACAAGTTCATATCATGAAGCCAAGAAGGATCAAAGGTCAAAGAAGAGCACTGGGAAATGGCACACCAAGGAAGGTATATATCATGCATGCATATCATATTGTGTCTAAAAATAACCCTATACATGGTTTAGGGTC